>NDGN011542573.1:5428-17436 GCA_002564285.1 Tympanoctomys barrerae
AACTCAGGCCCTTGTGCTTGCCAGGGAAGCACTTATTCCACTGAGCCATCTCCCTGGGCCCCATTTTGATTTTAGTTTAATGCATGGTGAAAGATATGGATCTAGTTTTACTCTTTGGCATATGGAAAACCAGTTTTTCCAGAACTATTTATTAAGAAGGCTACCTTTCTTCCAGTGAAGGCATTTGGTGTCTTTGTCAAAAATAATGTGGCTGAGTGCATTTCGAGTTGTTTCTGCCTCCCCCGTCTGTTCCATTGCTCCTCAGCTCTCTTTTTTGCCAGTAACATTTTCATAAATTCTGATTTTGAGAATCTATTTCAATGCTATGCCATATTTAGACTTGATGGGCACTATCTGACTATTAAAGTCAATATATTATATCCTAGATTGGGTCTGTGGGGAACCATTTAGACTGCTTCAAATCTCAGATGTCCTTAGGACACCTACAGACACCTGAGGTAACCCCACCTGTCTAGTGCAAGCACACAGTAGCATTAGTTATATAACTATGATTTAGCACAGGTAAACACACATGTGCTGGTTATGACACTATGTGAAATGTAAATATGAGGTAACAACTTGTGTAAGGATTATACAATAAAGATGCAGGTGATTCTTGTGCTCTTTTGCTCTGCTCTGCTCCATGCTGGCTGATGTTGTTCCTGATGTTGTGCACATGTCTTCAAACTTGGGACCTCATCCTCAAAAATCTCCTTTGAGCACCCTGACGCAGGATGGCAGGGCCAAAAGGAGTAAGTTGCTCCAATTAGAAAAAAGAAACAACTTTCTTAATGAAAACTGATTTGATCTAAATGTGTGAGATAATAGACAGGTATCTATGACATCTGCTAAGAGTTTTCTAGATTTGTTATAGATAATAATGCCTGGAAGATGACCCTGATTCTATAAAGCAGATAGAGCCCAGTAAGTACCACTGTTTACATTTACAGTGAAATCTAACTGAACCATAATGTCTAAGAACTGAATTAAATCCATTGACCATTATCATTATCAGGTTTATATCTCTAAAATGATGTTGCTGAAATAATTAAAATTCATTTTCAGTTGAGGCTCAGAGGAAAGAAAGTTATCATCTAGCGGTAGGATCCTGGTTTGGTCACTGAAAACTTCTAGTATAATAGATTACCTGAGACATTTTGAGAAGCTCCTGAGCTTCTTAAAAGAAGAAAGTCTTTCCTTATCACCCAGAGTCAGAAAAATATGCATATCCCCCTACAGCTTAAGAAAAACATTTAATAAGACAGATTGTCAAAACAGTCAGCTCACTACCAAATTTAAGAATCTCACAAACAAGTCATGGGGTGACAGGAGCAAGAGAAAGAGTGACAGTTCTGACAGGCTTCAATAAAGTGCCTGTGGGTTCCCTGGCCATTGGTTTTGGCACTGAGGCATCCCTGAGGGAAAGGCATTCGGGAGAGAAATGGAGGTGGCCATAATTGCTGCTTGCCATTGAAGTATTTTTAACAAATGGTCTTGTCCATATGGCAGTTCCTTTCTGCTGTGTGTTATTTATACCCTTCCAATCTACACCACCAAAGCATATCTAGACCACATCAGTATAAACATTCCTAGGCCTTGAATTCCCCTCATTCATTTCAAGAAGGCAGGGCTGCTGCATGGAACAAAAGGCTAAGTCAGCACAGACGTGCTTGTGGCTTTATTGGCGAATATCAAACAGGATTCTTGGATGTTCCTGCACCGAACTCATTTTTGATTGTGAGACCCTTTGAAAAAGAATATAGCACATTTCCAACTGCATGAAGGCTACTAATCTGCTTTTATATATCTTAAAATTCTGTCTTTTCATTTACTGTTCCATTGGATAACTGTTGATGAATTCCTACTTTGTGCCAGGCCTGGGGCTAGGGACTGGTGCTAAAAGAAGATTGGATATAGTTTCTGTACATGAGGAATTCCAGAATTTCCACTAGCTTGGCAGGTGAACTCGCTTAAAGTATTTAACCTCTCCATTTCCTGGACTATAAGTTAAAAATGATAAGGACCAACATAAGGTTACCAAAAAGAAAAATAAGATATTGCATGGAAGATATTTAACACAATGCCTAACAAATGATAATCACTCATATATAGTAGTTATTAACACTCAAAATTGTCAAATTAATTATAATTAACATATAATTAATAATTATAATTAATTTAATCAATTTAGTAAATCAATTAATTCAACAACATAACACACTAATATTATAAAACTCGTCATTATTTTTAAGGTTTCAGTGTTGCCTCCTTTTAATGTATAATCATTATCACATCACCATCAATAGCATCACCACCACCATGCACTCCATAGCTGTCTTTTTTTTTTTTTAAATTTTTATGTATTTGGTAAAGGGTCTCATTACACAGCTTGGACTTGTAGTGATTCTCCTGTTTCAGCCTCTCCAGTGCTGGGATTAGAGGCATACGCCACCATGCCTGGTATTGATGGCTGGCTCATTGCACCAGGGGTGGGGCCGGCAAGATGTGTGGTACTGGAGATTGAACCTGGGCCCTTGCACTTGCCTAGGCAGGCACTTACACTGTGGCCCCAACTGCCTCCTCTGAAATGGCCTCACCAATCTTGCTAGCTGAAAGCAGTTTTTCCTTTTCTTATTGGTATCCTATAATACTTTACAACTTGAGTTACTACTTATTGCATTCATTTTCTGTTATAGGTAATTGTCTCTATATCTACCATCTCTTATAAACTGTGAATTGCTTGAGGGTAGAGGCCATTCATTTAACATTTATTCAATTTTTAGTCATCAACAAGCATGTACTAGGGACCACAGTTCAATCTTTGGCACCATATGTCTCTCCAGCCCCGCCCCCAGGTTAGGCTAAGCTGGCCACAAGGGGGGGAAAAAAAAAAGCATATACTGAGAATCTATTATATAGCAAGTCTATGCTATCCATTGGAAAATACCTAAAAATAAGAAAATTATGAGTCAGTTATTGCAGAGTCATGATTTTTAGTGAAGACAGACAAATGACTTAACTAGCTTGTGAAAGATATTGTATAGGCATACAGATCTATTAGAACAAACTTGGACAACAGTGTCAGATATAGGTACCCTGGGGAAGATGAGATCCCTAAAAGAGCTATATAAACTTAATTATGAAGGGAAAGTAAGAGTTAGCTAGGATAGGGTTAAAAAAATCAAGAAGTATTTCTAACAAGGAGAAAAAACCAGAGACAAGAATACAAGAGTCATTCAGGAACTACAAAGTGTACAGCTACAAGGACTGTCAAGAGAAGAGAAGCAAGATGAGTTGCAGAGATAAGAAAACATCAGATTCTGAAGGACCTCCTATGCTAAAAGTCCAGGCTTTAAGAACATGAGAAGTTATTAGAGGGATTCTAGCGAGGTTGTAGCCACCTAAGCTGAAATGGGAAGAATACATTTGTTGAAACTCAGAATCAGTAGGAGTCAGTGATTGAATCCTGTTGAGGGTGGGGGGAGTGGGATGAGTCACAGGTGGCCAAAAGGGTTCTTGGCTCTGAAAATTGGTTTGGATGGCCATGGGATTTTTCTTAGCTGGAGCAAAATGGAGAAAGGTCACATCAGAATGTAGGAGAAGATAATGAATTTTGTTTTAAAACATATTTGAGGCACCTATGTGGTGTTGCTTTGTAGATAACATCTACAAAGGGGGATTTGCATAGAAAGTTTGGATCTTTAGAGAAAGCACATATTCGGTTGTCTACAACAAATAGATGATAATGGAAACCCACAGAAGAGACATATCAGGAAGAGTAGCTTGAGAGACTAGAAATGGAAGACACCTACTGCACAACTCTGAATTCTAAGACCTGAGGAATAGGTAAGATTTGATAGCAAAGTAGTTGGAAGAGCATGGTCAAAGAGGCAGAAGGGCAGTCCATAGAGTGCTATGCCACAGAAGCCTCTGGAAAATAATCTGCACAGAAGACAGGCATGGTCAGCAGTGCCACAATAAACCAGAGCAGCATTTGCTAAGCTTGACTGAAACAGCTTCAGTATAGCTGTGGGTGGTGGACTCCAGACGGAAGCATTGAGGAATAAGTGATAAATGAGGAAGGAGAGATTGCAGTTATAGTAAATGTTTCTCTCTCTCTCTCTCTCTCTTTCTCTCTCTCTCTCTCTCTTTCTCTCTCTCTTTCTGTCTTTTTCAACTGGGTACTGAACTCGGGCTCTTGTGTTTCCCAGGCAGACACTTATTCTACTGAGCCATCTCCCTGGCCCCCATAGTAAATACTTTCTACAGATCTGACTATGAAAGAGGTGAGGAGAGAAATGAGGGGACATGGGGTTGAAGAAGGTATTTCTGAAAATGGAAGAATTTTCCATGATTGAATATGGATATGAAGACCATGATTTTCCCTCACAGAATGCACATGTATTTAATAGTACATTATCATCCTTTTGCTCATCCTCTCATGTCTTTGCAGGCTTGAATTGTGTAGAGAATGTAGATGTGCAAACCACATCTGCTGTTGATGATGTTGTTTAGTATATGGGAAAAGTCAGGCACTAAAGACAAAGAGATTCTGCTTATAGCCAAAAAAGTAGAGGAGTACAGAGCCAGGCCACATGATCAGGTAGAAGCACCAGTACTCTGTGACATGGTATCAAATGTCTAAAATTCTTCACATCAACTTCTTTAGCATGGCTTCTCTCTTTTACTTAATCTTTTATTGCACGTATTCCATTGTAGAGTAATGATTTCTTTCCTTTCTATCTTCCCCACCATAAGCCTGGAAAATCTTGAGAATAAGGTATGCCTAATCTCTGTATTCCCAGTGCCAGCAGGGTCTGACTCTAGGGGAACAAAGGTCAGGGTTACTCAGAAAATATCATGTTTAGAGCCAGAAACTTGCATATGCAGTAAGTCCCTGACTGATGAACATGTTCTGTTCTGAGAGAAACTTCAAAAGTTGGATTCACTTGTGATCTGTCTCAGTTTCTTTTCTCTCATTGCTGGGACAAATATGCAACACCTAAAATGAAGAAAGGAAAGGTTGATTTAGCCCACAGTCCATACTCAGCTGGCTCCAAGGCAGAAAGGCACAGGGCAGAGAGCAACCTGCAGGGCAGTGGCAAACAGCAGAGAGCAGTGTAAAGGGAGTGGCAGCAGCTCAGGCTGCTAGCCAGCCTCTCTCCCCTCCTTACACTGTAATGCAAATTACCTGCCCACAATAATCAATCACAAACTCCACAGCTGCTTGAGCCTTTGATGGGGGGGACACCTGTACACAAATCATTAACACCAACAAAGTGAGCTTGTGCAGTACACCTGTGAACCTTATACCTGCTGAAGTTTGTAACTCAAATGTTCCTAAGTCAGACTTACTGTAACTAAGTGCTTCACAGCACAGGGAGCACAAAGCAATCACCAGGGGAGCTTTAAAATGATATTAAAGCTTTGACCCTACCAAACCAATTAAATAAGAATTGAGGAAGGAGTATGTTTTCAAATGTTTCCAGGTAATTCTAAAGCACAGCCAAGGTTGAGAACCATTGTTTTTCATTATCTGATTCAATCCTAATAATCATTGCAGACAGGTGATACTACTCTCAGTTAACATGTAAGAAAAACAGGCTCAAAAGGATAATGATAGAGCAAAACCATACAGTAGGATCAGGATGCAAATGCTGGTCTTTATAACATTTCCATTTTTAGTACATGTTTGCAGAACATAACATAGAGAATTGATACATGCACCTAATACATCTTGATTCCTTTCTTTTATCCTCTTTCACTTTTCTTCCTTCCAGTTCCATGTATCTTGATCATTTTCCTATCTTTTTTGTTTTACAAGTTTTCACTCTGTTGGTTGTTTCTTTTGCTGTGCAGAAGCTTCTTCATTTGATATGTTCTCATTTGTTGATCCTTAACATTATTTCCTGTATAACTGGTATTCTGTCCACAAAGTCCTTGCTTATGTCTATGCCTTTAAGAGTTTTACTTATTTTGTTCTTAATTAGAATGAGTATTTTTCTCTTTTAACATTGAGTTCAGGGGCCAGGAAGATGGCTTAGTAGAATAAGCGTTTGCCTGGCAAGTGCAAGGGCCTGAGTTCAATCCTCAGTTCTACCAAAAAAAAAAAAAAAAACAACAAACAAAAAAAAAGAAAAAAAATTGAGTTCTTTGATACATTTTGATTTGTTTAGTAGTTGTAAATTCAGTCTTCTTCATGTAGACAGTGAGTTTTCCCAACACCATTTTTAAAGACTCTTCCCTTCACTGTATGCTTTTGTCTCCCCACATCAAAGATCCAGTAATTGAGTGTGCTTGTTAAAAATTTGAAATAACAGTAGCTGTGTAGTATAACTTCAAGTATGGGATTGTAATGTCTCCTGTGTGGCTCTTTTTACCCAGAGTTGCTTGTACTATTCTGGGTCTCTTTATTTTTTATGAATTTTATGGTTGCTTTCTCCTTTCCTGTGAAGAATGCTGTTGGAATCCTGGTTGGGAGTGCCCTAACTCTGCATAACAATTTTGGAAGAATGGCCATTTTGACTATATTGGTTTGGCCTACCCAAAGCAGGGGCATAGCTATCCAATTCTGATGTGCTCTTTAATTTCCTTTTTCAGAGTGCTACAGTTTTCATTGTGGAAATCTTTCACTTCTTTAGTTAGGTTAATTGGGTTTTTTATTAATTTTATTGAGAAAAAATTGCAATGAGACAGTTTCAAAACAGGTTGGTAGGAGAGTTACATCAATTAATACATTGCTTATTGTCTTTGTAGTAGTCATTCATAGCTCAAGATGCTGACAGGATATCCTGTCCAAACACTATTAGTACAAATCTTTCTTATTGAATTAAGAGGAAGTGGCTATGTATCTATCCTCACAATTTTGTACATACAGATACAGAATTGTCCTTCGTTTATATCTCCTTTTTATGTTTAGTTTTGTCAGAGATGGATTTTCCACTGCCATCCAAATATTGTAGGTACATGAATTCAGCAAAGTATTCCAACATAGTCCGGTAGTCCACCATAGTAGTGGGTTATCCACAGGACTGGCAATGTCCGAATCTGTTGAATTGAGCCGTCCACAGTTAATTGTTAAGCATTTAATTTTTCCATGTGCTATTGTGAATAGTAATTCTCTCCTAATTTTGTTTTCAGCATGCTCATTATTAGTGTACAGGAATGCTATTGAATTTTGTGTGTTGATTTTGCATCCAGCTACATTACTTAATTTGGATATTAATTATAAGAGTCTTTTGGTGGATTTTTTTGGGTCTTCTATGCAAAGTACTATGTCATCTGCAAATAATGATAATTTGATTTCTTCCTTTCATATATGTATCCCTTTCATTCTCTTTATTTTATTTTTCTCTTGCCTGATTGCTCAGGCTAATATTTGGGTTACTGCACTGAACATGAATGATAAAAGTGGACATCTTTGTTTCTTTCTGATTTTAAAAGGAACTCTTATTTTTCCACATTTAATAGGATATTGGCAGTAAGTTTGTAATGAGTGGTTTTCATCAGATTGAGATAATGTCCTTCTATTTTCTTCAGTTTTTTAAAAAAATTATGATTGAATGTTGTATATTGTTCAATGTTCTTTTTTGCACCTATTGCTGAATGTAGGCCACAAGGAAGTGGGCCACAGCGAATGATGTGTTGTTGGACTTTTAATGGGTTACAGGGATTGCTCCCGTCTCTTCTTTGGTGTTCTTGTCCAAGATCAGGTTTGTTGGTAAGGTCTCATCTCTGCTGCCCTGTGTTTGGGAAAGCAAAATGTAGAGCAGTCTTGGAGTTGGTGGATGGTAGCAACCTCGTATCAAGGGTACCACTCACATGGCATGGGTCTGCTTTATCCAGTGTTGTGGGGTGTTGCTCATCCTTTGCAGTTCTGCTTGCTCCTGTAGGAGAACGACACTTCATATGCTGGTTCCCCTGGTAGGGGTGTCTCACATGCCCTACACAGGTCGGCTTGCTTGTATGAGGGACTATAACTTTTGATAGATGTTAAGCAAAAGCCTGTCAACAGTGGAACAATTATTTATTATACTTCACATTTCTATATCTATATGTCTTTTGTCTCTCCAAAATAAATTATTATACATAAAAGATTGATATCTAGATTATATGAGGGATTATGGTGATCAAAGATGAGAAACTTAGTATCTTACATTCCCATATCAACAGGAATTTGGTGTTGAAAAAGATGGCAATTGATCCAATGACTGGAGCAATAATTTATCCTGGGTTTCTGAATTATTTTGAATTTAATTCTTGCTAGTGTGTTATGATAGCAAAGTCCTAGGAATTTCAGTCTTACAAGTAACAAATGAACACATACAGTCAGTATTAAAATAAAATGCTCTGAATTCAGGAAAGATGAGTGTAATTTGGAGTTAGTGGTCCAAATGTGAGCATATGATATATTAGTTCCTGGCCATAAACATTAAAGAAAATCTAGACTCTACTCAAGATTCTCTAAATATTTTTAATACTTAATAGTCCTTCGATGTATGTTTTATAATATATAAATATATACTTTGCAAAACAAGGGTCTGAATCTTATATAGGTTAAATGACTTTCTTAAGGTCACAAAGACCCTCAACTATCTCTAAATCCCATTCACTCTTCCCCTGGGCATCCTCTGAATGAAACAAAGGCACGTCATAAAGCCCATATACTACACAGAAGCTCATATTGTAGTGACAGCACTTGTTTCAGTATATACTTTTAAATGACTACTTTTCATAACGAAAGTATCAATACTCGAAACATCAAGAAAATGTGATTTTTCCTTGCTATAATTCCTCTGTCTCAATGACAGTGTTCAAATTATCTTCTCTGATAATCAGCTTTAGGGAATGAAGAACATTGTTGCTGACCACCAAAGCTATCAGATCCCTTTTAATAATCCAAGTACATTTTTCAGAGATGTTCCTAATATTTTTTGATAACAATGAAAGATAAATTATTAAATATTGAATAATTAGAATGTTTCAAATCCAAAGAAAATGCTGTGGTGTAGTTTGTATCACGAGCCTCAATTTCCTTTGGTACTACTTTCCCTGTGCTCTCCCCTGCACTCTGTTCTTGGTATCTGTACTAGAGTTTCTCTCACTATCGTTTTACTGTCTGCTTATTTTCCTGTCTTCTTCATTAGACTTGGGGCTCCCCGAGAAAGGAGTCTTGCATCTCAGTGCTCCTATCCATTCCATGAATCTCTGCCTAGTAAGTGTATGTAGAACAAAAGAAAGACTGAATGGATGAATGGATGGATGAACAGATGTTAGTTTCTCTTTCCTTAAAGATAAGTTGTAAAATGTATAAGTAGTGCTGATTTAATTTCTAAATCTCTATCAGCCTTTATTTTTTGGAAAGAATGCAAAACAATAATAAATATATTAGAAATGATACAGAATTTCACTAAACAAAATACAAATTTGCCAATGTTTGGTGTATTGCATAGTGTTGTCTTCAAATGAGTTATTTAGATTGCAAGATATATGCATGCAAATTGGGAAAAAGTTATAAGAAATTAAACAGAGAAAAAAAAAGCATTGAATGCTCCTTTCCATAGACCAACAGAAATAAGCACTAAAATTATGCAATATATCCTAAATATATACACAGATATATCTCTTTACTCCCTCCCTCTCCTGTCTTTCTCTTCATCTCAATATTTCCTTCCCTTTAAACAGATTCTTTCCCTTTCACCGTATCTACTAAACTTTTCAGATTTTATTTACTCATTTAGGTTCTTACACTAGTGAGAAAGTACTGTGTTTGCACATGCAGGTCTGATTTATTTCACTTTTTCATCCACTTACTGATAAAAGCCTCAACTTTATCTTTTTTTATAGCTGAGTCATGCTCCATTGTATAAAAATACCACATCTTCTCTATCTATTTATCAGATGATGGGCATTTGGTTTTTTTTCCAAGATTTAGCTATGACAAACTGTGCTGCTGTAAACACGATGCACATATATCACTGTGCAATGATGTTTTCAGTTCATTTGGAAAACTACCTAGGAGGAAAATAGCTGGCTTGAATGGGACCTCTACTCTCAGCTTTTAGAGAAATCTCCAAACTGACTTCTATAGTGGTTGCATGAGTCTATACTCCCACCAATAAGGGAGAAGGCTTCCTTTTCCCCCACAGCCCCTACAGCATTTGTTATTGGCTGACTTCTTGATGTTAGCCATTCTTCCTGGGGTGAGATGGACTCTCAGTGTTGTTTTAGTTTGCATTTCTTGAATAACCAATAATGTTAAACATTTTTTCACACATCTATTTGCTATTTGTATTTCTTCACTTGAGAAGTATATATTCATGTAAGACAACCATTTTTGGATTGGGTCTTTGAAATGTTTTTTCTTTTTTGTACAGCATCTCACTATGCAGTTCAGATTCATAGTGATCCTCTTGTTTTCAGTCTTCCTACTGCTGAAATTAAAGGTGTGCGCCACCATGCCTAGACTCCATCTCTGGCTCAGTGTGCCCAGGGGAAAGGCTGGTGTGCCATGTGATGCCAGGGATCAAACCCTGACCCCTTCACTTACCTAATCAAGTATTTAGTCTGCTAAGCTATCTCACTGGACCTGGGTCTGTGAACTTTGGTGGGTCTAATTTTTCAAAATTCTTTATAAGTTCTAGATAGAAGGCTTTTGTCAGAGGGACAGTTGGCTCTAACTTTTCCCAGATCATGGGTTTTCTTCTTACTCTGTTGATGATTTCTTTGGAAGTTCAGACACTTCAAAAAGATGGGATTCTAGTTATTGATTATTTTAATTATTTCCTGTGCAATTTCATTTTTCTTCATGAACACACTACTTATCTCTATGTCTTTAAGATTTCTATCTACTGTTCCATCCAGAAGATTCAGTGTTTTTGTGTTAATATTTAAATCTTTGATCCATTTTGACTGTATGGTGATAAAAATGGGTCTAATTTTAGTCTTCAATATGTGGAAAGCCAGGTTTTTCCAGTACCATTTATTAAAGAAGCTATCTTTCTTCCATTGGACATGTTTGGTCCCTTTGTCAAAGATAAGATGGCTGAGTGAATGTGTTCCACTGATCCTCAGGTTTGTTTTTCGCCAATGCCATGCTGATTTTTTATCACAGTAGCATTGTAGTATAATTTTAAGTTAGGGATTGTTATGTCTTCTACCTTTCCTTTAAGGTCCAGGATTGCTTTCACTGTTCTGGGTTTCTTCTGGTTCCAGATGAATTTTAGGAATGTTTTCTCTAGATCTGTTAGGCACACTTATGGTATTTTAACTGAGATTTCATTGAATCTGTGTAACAGTTTTGGGAGTATGGCCATTTTCACAATGTTGATTCTTCCTATTCAGAAGCAAGATATATCTATTTTCTGAAATCCTCTTCAAATCTCTTCTCTCAGAGTACTGTAATTTTCACTATATAAATATTGTACTTTCTTTGTGAGATTGATTCCTAAGTATTTGTTTTTCTTTTCTTTTTTTAGATGTTATTGTGAAAAGCATTCTTTCCCTAATTTCTCTCTCAGTGCATTTATTGTTTGTGTACAAAAATGTTATTGATTGTTGATTGTGCACTTTGTATCTTGCTATGCTACTGAATTTGATTATTAAATCTACAAGTCTTTTTATAGTGTTTTGGGGGTCTTCTATGTAAAGCATCATATCATCTACAAATGAAGATAATTTCACTTCTTCCTTTTCACTTATTATTCTTTTTATTTTTCTCTCTTGTCTAATTGATCTGGCTAATGTAGAACTATACTGAACAGGATTGGGGACAGTGGACATCCTTGTCCTGTTCCTGATTTTAAAGCAAAGGCTTTCAGATTTTATCCATTTAGTATGATGTTGGCTGTTGGTTTGGCACAGATGACTTATCAGATTGAGGTAAAGACCAACTCTTCTGAGTTTCTATGGGGTTTGTATCATGAATATATAGTGAACATAAAATTAAAACATATATATATATATATATATATATATATTTTTTTTTTTTTTTTTTTTTTTTTTTTTTT
>NDGN011542576.1:0-17898 GCA_002564285.1 Tympanoctomys barrerae
CTGTGGCCCCATAACCTCCTTGATCAGTAAATTTGGGACACAACTGAGTTACAGGATGTTACACTACAGGTTCTCCTATGCGGACCCCTGTTCTTGCATAAAGGTCTGAATGTTAACATCTTGGGCTCACCCATCACCCTGGCTTCTTATGGTCATCTAGCTAGGCCCTGTACCTCTGCTGTCATCACACACCCCACGGTGCCCCACTCACCCCCCCAGGCCATGTGAGTGGGCTCACTTCTGGCTGGCCCTTCTTCATCCTGCTCCCTGCTCTGTGTTGTACTCCCTGAACTCATTATACATTTCATTTTGTGAAAAATTGGCCCATAGCTAAAAGCACCTTCCTCAATACCTATAGAATAATGTATAAATTCCATGATTTTAAAGCTTATTCCTAATTTGTCTTTCAGGAACTATTTTTTGGTTCCCATGCCCTAAACAGGCCTAGGAAATCCTCGCCTAAAGACGTTTGATCCCTACCCGATCCCAGCTTGCAAAGAGTCCTTCCTTGCCTTGCTAGGAGGTGCCTGGACTACCCTTCATCAGAAGACCTGGCTTTGCCCCAGCTTTCCCCACTTTGTTTGGCATGATGTTCTGGAAAGGGTGGTGAGTAGATGCTGGCCACCACCTGAGCAAGCTGATCCATCTTTTCTAGGCTTTGGTTTCTTCATTTGTACAATCAGGGAACAGGCCTGAGTTGCAGTCCCAGGATACAGGTCCAGGTTGGCATCACCCATGAACTTTTTTTTTTTTTTTTTTTCAGAACTGGGGATTGAACTCAGGCCTTTGCATTTGCCAGACAAGCACTTATTCTACTGAGATATCTCCCCAGCCCCTCATGAACTTTCATAGAACACAGATTCCCAGCTCTGCCTCCCCCCCCCACCCCCGGCTTCTGAGTCTGGATCTCCAGGGTAGGGCCCAGGAATCTTGTTGGGAATGCTCCCTGGTGATTCAGGAGTGTTGCCAAGGTCAACAATACTGGACTCAAGAACCCAAAATGTGAATTGGTCCACTGTTGATGGCTTTTGTGGACCTAAAGATGAAGACGACGAAGGATTATGTCTTTTATAGTCTTAAGAGTTCAAAGTATTTTAAAAAAATGTATTTAGTACAGGGTCTGTAAGTCTTACTACACAGATCAGACTTGTGGTGATCCTCCTGTGTTTCAGCCTCCTAAGCACTGGGATTACAGGAGCACACCACCACATCCAGTCTCAGTCACCGTCTCAGCATGCCCAGGGTGGTGGGGCTGGCACAATCGCCAGGCATGCCGGGGATTGAACTCCTAACCCCTGTGTCTGCCCAAGCAGGTGCTTTAATCCACTGAGCTATCTGGCCAGCCCCAAAGTATTTTCTTGACATGGTCTGTGGTGTGCTCAGCAGATGTTCTTACTCCCACTCTTTACACACAGGCTCAGGGAGACATCAGGGATGACAGTGACTAAGCCCACCTTGCAAGACAGTCATGGCCATTGCTCAATAGGCTCTCCTAGTTATCAGCAGCTGGTCCAGGCCCCTGGGTAGCCCAGGTTTACCTCTTCTTCAGAATCAGAGCTGCCCTCCACTAAGCCTAACTTGCCACAGAGTGGATCCAGGGTTCTGGGCTCTGCATTGCAGATAGTCTCCTGTGAAGATCAGTGCTTGTCTTTGGTTGAGCCTGATGCCAGAAAGACTTCTGGGGGACTGGAGATGGTGGTCCCAGAGGGATGTGAAATTCCATCTCAACTCCAGCATCTATCACTTGCCCTAAATTAAGCTTGTCTCATTACATCTTACCCTTCCCTGTAAGTCCCCTGCATGACCCTAAGCCAGGGAAGGGTTTAAATCAGCATTGGCAAGAATATGGAGTAATTGAAACCTGCAACATGGCTGGTGGGAATATCAAATAGTACAGCCACTTTGGAGCAGTCTGGATGTTCCTTTAATGGCTAGACACTGTTATCACATGACCTAGAAATTCTCCTAGGCATACACACAAGAGCAATGAAAACATACACCCACAACAAAATTGGTATATGTGTATTTATAGCACCACCACTCGTAGCAGGCAAAGGTGAACACAATTAAAATGTCCATCAATAGATGAACAAATGCACGACAAGTGATACATCCATCCAGTGGAACATGTTGGGCCATAATGACAGTCTGATATAGATGGGCCTTGAGAACATTATGCTAAGTGAAAGACTCCAGGCATAAAAGAACACATGCACGAGGTCACAAATTCCATCGGTGTGAATGTCCAAAGGAGGCAAATCCACCGAGACAGACTGGCATGAGGCAGATTCAGAGGCTTGTCTCTGATGATGGTCACACGTGTCTGTCAGTGCACTAAGAGCCATTGAATTGTACAGCTAAAATGGGTGTGCTGGGTAGTATATCTGAATAAAGGTGTCACAGAAAATAACAGAGAACATCCAAGTGGAACTGGGAGATGCAGTCATGTTGTGGAAACACCCACAGCTTTCCCCGCGACCCTGGAAAAGTTATGTCCTTCTGTGAGCCCCTACTGGTTCATCCACAAGACAGGAGTGATCGATCCTCGTCTCCAAGGAATGTTGCGAGCAACTGGGGAGGACAGTATGGTAGCAAGGAGAACGGGAACAGAGGCATTATTTCAATGGGCGAGGTTTACTGTTTCATCGTCACTGTTCTGGGGAGCTGCGGCTCCTTGAATTCTGGGCTCAGAGTCCCGCAGAATGTTAAGTTGGAAGGGACCTCAGAGATCAATGCAGAACACAGCCAGGACAGGCCTGTGCTCACTCAGGTTCAGGCACCTCTGCCTGCCACCACCTCCCATTGATGAATGTTTATTGGCAACATGGATAATATTGAACTAATAATAGAGGAACAGTGGGTAGGAACAGCAGTGCCTTACTTTGGATGCCCTGTTGGGGCTACCTGGAATGGCGTTTGTCCTTAACTCTACCCCAAGATGTAAAATATAGAATCAGTTGCTACAGTCTCCCCAAACAGAAAACTCTCTGCCCACATTTGCTGCCCCGTCACTATTCCAGGTGTCCAGATGTGGGAGCTGCCAACACAGTTTCTCTTTCTAAACCCTGAGGGCACAGCCCAAGGCTAAGCCATGGCTGAGGGCCTTGTAGCCCCACTGTGGGGCCTGGCTCCAGCTCACACACAGGCCTGCAGCCCAGCTGCCAGCTGCAGGTCCATTTGCAAGGGGAACCTCACCAACAGGCACGGGGGGCTGGGTGTACCCAGGTCCAGGTTCAGGTGGTGCAAGCAGAAAAGGGCTTTAAATTCTGAGGTATAGTGGTTGTACAAGTTATGAATAGTTCCCAGGCAGAGACTTTATGGTTGTTATTTTTCAATACGTGTAACAATCTATGAGTTGCATATTATCATCTTCATTTAATAGATAAGGAAACTGAGGCTAAGAGGGGTTAAGTATCTTGCCCAAATCACATACGTGGTAATTAGCCGTGACAGGGTTTGAAATGAGGCCTGACTGATGAAAAGCCAGTGGAAAGGAGCAGCTCACATTCCTGACTTTTCAGAACTTCCTCCTAGATTCTCAGTGCCACAAAGCCAAGGGACACCCATGTACCCTGGAAATCGCACAGGAAGCTGGTAAACCCCATCTAACCTGAGGTGGGCATATGTGGGCTGCAGGCTGTGGTGCTGGTGGCAGTGGCACCTGCAGACCACCCAGCCTTCCTGTTCTCCTAGGCCTAGCAGCAGCCATGCCCGAAAGCACGGCTCCTGTCCTGCCTTTCTCCATCCCTATGCCAAATCTGTACTTTCCTTTCTGATCCTCAGAAGCCCTTGGCATTGTCAAAGGGGATATGCCTCCCTAGGACTTCAGGCCCACGGAAATCCAAGGGGCTCCTGAAAGAAGAAACTGGAAAGTGACAGGACAGAGAAAGCCTTAACAGGCCTTAGAGACTCTGGAACATAAGGACATCGGGGGGAAGGGAAACCAAAATGAAGCTCCACCTCCAGATCACCTTCCCTGCCTGGTAAGTGGACGAGACTCGTTTAAAATTTAGTACCAGAAGCAAGTGTCTCTCTCCTGCCATGAGTCCTTTTGTCAAACACTCATATAACAATCATATTTCCATTTTTGCCTTTGCTGCCAAAAAGCTCAGCAATGAATTTAATGCTCAATGTCAGAGACCTACTAATCCTGGGTTGCTGGCAAAACAATCTCCTCCTCATCTCGTCCTTCTGTCTATATGGGGACCTACTTTTCTGACTTTATTTGCAACTGTTAACACTTCCAATTTTTCTCCTTTTTTTTTCTTTTTTTGCAAAAGCAGGTAGGACACACAGAGAGGGACACTGGATCATAGAGGGAGATTTTTAACATTAAGAGGAACTGGGATTGTTAACCTTTGAAGGCCCCTTTTAACCCTGAGATTCTGGGACTGCAATCAGTAAATGGCCGGCTGTACTATTGTTCTCTGCAAAAGTGGAGCCTCTCCCTTGCCAGCTGGAAAAGGGCGTCCTGTTCCTGGAATGTCAAGGAGTGATTGACTCTGCTACGCGCCCTGGCACAGCACAATGAGCGTGGACTGCTCCTGCTTGCCGGCATCACCTTACTGCCCTGAAGCTGGGCTTGGTCACAGGATGCCAGCTGGCACAGAAGCACCTGAGCTGCCTACTCAGGAACAATGGCCTGTCCGCCATGCAATTGCCTGCCATGCAACCGCCTGCCAATTGATAACAAAGCCTGTGCAGTAACAGAGCCATGGGGCATAGGACACAATGCATGGCTCTGTTGAAGGTCCATTTTTTAAGCACACACAGGAGCTACTATGGCGACCCTTCTGCAGTCCTCAAGTCCTTAGAGCTTATGCTACATGCTTACCACAGTGCAGTATCAGACAGCATGAGCTGGTACAGTACACACATACATGCTCAAGTGTGGGGTGACCACTTGTTCTTATTCTGATGTCCAAGAGGCTCTCCTGACCCACTTCTATGGGGTAGTGACACCAAAAGATCCTCATTTCATAGTCTGTGAAGCAGAAACATAGGAGGGGCTAGCACTTGTCCAAAGGGGTGCTGCCGAGGCCCCACCAGAGCAAGAACAAAGCCTCTACCCCTGATGAGATGGGCTCATTTGTAGCCAGGTGTAGGCGGGATGCTATGCTTCGTACTTATTGGAGCAAAAGTTGGTTGCGTGGATGCGCCTAGGTTATCAAAAGATCAGGCCTTAGCATCTCTTCAGCCTCCTGGAATCACTTCTCTTTCATCTCTCTCCTCTTTCCTTTCTCTCTCTTCCCTGACATGTGCTATAGGAAATGGTTCAACTATGTGAATAGTCCCTGCTTCAGAGTTTGGTTCCCCTGCAAGGGTCTGAGTCCCTCAGAACAAGCTTAGAATGCAAAGGTCCAGGCAGGTGGACTGCTTCCACCAGCAACCTGCCCCACCCCAGGTCCTCCTTTTGTGGAGGGTGCTGCCTTGTGTCTAACATCAAAAGTATTGAGGAATCAGACAGAAATGAAAAGTTCAGCTCTGCCCTCATCCATATGTCATTAGGCAAACACTTTTTCCACCTGGTCCTCAGTTTCCTCCTCTGAGAGAGGACAGGTTCAATCCTGTAATCTCAAAATTCCTTCCCTTCTCTCTTCTCTCCAGGAGGTCTCATTTAATAACCACAAGAATAAGGTCAATACCAATCCCATCCTCTAAAAGGACTTTGCCAAAATGGGGGAGGCTGGGCAGGGGCTAATAGATTCAGGGAAACTCTGGAGAGTCCAAAGGTTTTTAATTAAAATGTAAATGTTGTAAACATTCAAGCTCACTCCACTCAGGAGCTCGGGCCCAGCTGCCAAAAGGGTCAAGGCACCAGTCACCATCATTAGTATTAACAGGTGCCCTGTGTCTGCTGTCAGGACACAACTCGATTAGGGGCTCTCACTCATGGTGCAGCCAGGCAAGAGGGCGGGTGAGCACAAGCTTAGCTGAGACATAAAACCAGTTGCATCTAGAGGTGCTTGTGGATCCTGACTTGGAGAATGGATTCTTGAAAAATAAGGTGAATGTTTTATTTTTTCAAAATTGCTATAGTAGAAGAGACATTGTCATTAACCCCCCTCAAGATACTCTCCATAGTTTGAACACATGAATCCACTGTGCTCGTCACCTCCCAAAGCAGTCATGGAAGCTCTATTTGATGAGTGTCTTTAGTTGTGTTGTCATGGCTGCCTTGATGTCCTGAATCAATTTAGTTTTCTTTTGTTGATCATTTTGACTTTGGGAGGAGCCAGAGGTTGAATGGTGCCAGATCCAGTGGAAAGGGTGAGACACATAGCAACAGCCTTCCATGTCGGCATTTACATCGGGGGGCGCTTGGCAGCAGCCCGCACCACCATTGGATCCCACTTTGTAAATTCACAAGAGGCGCCTACACGAACGTCTCAGAAAGTGGCAAGAAGGATGGGCTAAGTGTGTTCAAAGCGAGAGGGTGCATTAATGGCAGTGCATCTTTTACTGAATAAAATTTCTAAAATTGAACCATCCCCTCTATGTTCGATCAGACCTTTACACTATTTATTAATGCCTAAACTCCCATCATTAAGGATCCCTAGAGTTAGGGATGGTGCTCCATGACTGGTCACACAGAGAGGTTTTGTGTCTTGTCACGAGTCATTGCCTAGCTATGTCATCTTTGGCACCAGCATGCTGCTTTCTTAAAACAAGTGACAAACATGGCTAACCACTGCTCCGAGGATGAGGTACACTGCAATGGCTGGTCGGAGGACATTTCCTCTTGGGATCCTGAATCCTACAGCTCTGCCTAACCTTCTCAGGGCTAATGATCCAGGGACTCAGATATGGAGGATGATTCTTCCAAGTGGCAGAAGGAAACCCAGGGACAGGGGACCTCAAAGGACCACAGACCACAGCCAGGTGGCCACAGATGTCATCATGCTGCAGAAGGATTTTCCTGGGGCATCTGCCACCAGGGAGAAGGCAGCTAAGAACACAACAGGTACACCCAAACTGTGACTACACAGGGCACCATGGCTGACTGGGTTTCGCATTCTCTCTACTCACTGCAACTTTTGGTGATTGTCTAATTATGGCTCATTACAAACATCAAGTTACACTTGCAAGGTCGTAACTACAGGGGAAGGATACAATTATTATAATGAAGCCTCCCTGGCCCCAGACTGTCTCCTGCGCAATCAGTCCCAAATGCCACTGCTCAAATCATCTTCCTCGCCTGCCACCTGGTCCTCCCAGATCTCCTCTCCAGCATCCCTCTGGAAGGCTAGTGTGATAAAGCATGATTGAGGGTGTAATCCCTTCTGCGGATTGTCTCCATCAAAGGGCATTTTTCTTCTATTTTCTTTCCTTCTCGTGCTGTGTCGACGGAGGGAGGGTGAAGGGTATCATATGGTGACTCATAATCGTCGAGACGTGCCCCAGATCGGGATATGAAGCAGAGCTGGCTTCTCCTTTCATAGTCTGAGGTTGGTTCTACCCACTGGGTGAAGCCCCACAAATAGCCCCACAGAGGCTGCATGTTGGTTAGAGAGACACCAGCTCTCAGGAGCGTGGAAAGCTTGGGACAGTCTGAGTTTGTTTCTCGTCTCTCTCAGAAGTGCTTTGCACCAAAAGCTGTCCTGGGAAAACTAGCTTCCCTCCTTTGAAGACCACTTTCTGGAGCGAAGCCTGCTCTCTCTCCAGAAAGTGGAAGAGAGGGTTTGCCTTGGTCCTTCACTTCTGCTGCCACCCCTCCGTAGGAGTAAAGGGTCATTTCAAGGAAGATGGTCCCTTGACCAGGTATCAGAGAGGCAAAGGGTACAGCAGGTAAGAGGTCAGCAAACTCTCTATTTCATGGAACTGATAGCCTTCATCCAGAAAAAAGACTTCAAGGGAACATACCAACTTCAAACTCTGAATGGCTTTCAGGTAGAAAGGGACAGACTTAGCCTGTGTCCCCAGGGCACAATGAGGACCTGCAAGCCAGCCAGCCACAGACTTGGCTGCTTCTCAAAGGAGTGAGTTCATGGATGACCATGAGTCCAGAATGGCATGGAAGAGGTTTCCTGGCCAGCTGGCAGGTGCTCTCTGAGTCCCCTGCATCCTAAGTCTACCTGGGTCTGGGGCCGGGCAATATCCTAGTATGACCTTATGTAGAGTAGGTCCGTGTTTAGGTTGTTAAATGGGCAACACTAAATCCCATAGGCCTAGTGGCTCTTAGGTAGGAGAGAGGCCTTTTCTAGCAAGCCCTTTCAAAACAAAGATATCAAACATAGCTCCTGAGAGGGGCATCAAAATTCATGTAAATCAGAACCACCCAAGGTGCTTATTTTAAATGAAGGTTCTTGGGCTCCACTCAAAATCTGAACCCAGTAGGCTGGAATGAGGACCAGAAATCTGAATCTTACAAAACAAGCTGTCCAAGCAATTCCTATACATGAGATAGGAGGAGGAAGGCCATGGATTTTTCTGGGTCCCTGATTTAAGCCCCTGGGACTGCCCCTTGCTTTTGACTTTCCCTCTCTGCTTGGCCTCTGAGGTGGGGAGACATCCTCGTAAGCCAGGAAACAGGGGTCCAAAGGAACAGGAAGAGGACTAAGTGTCTTTTAGCATAAGACCCCCCCCCCCTCCTCAGGCCCCTGCCATTTCATACCTCGCATATCTATGGCAAGCTGCGGATTCAGCTCTGGACAACTGCCCACCTCCCCGGAAGCTGCCCACCACGCAGCTCACCTGGCCCTGAGCAGCTCCCCCTTGTGCCCAGCCATTGGGTCCTGCTGTTACCATGGACGGTGCTCTGCTCTGGCTCCACTGGGTTTGCTTTGCCCGCCTGGCTCCCTGGACCGTGGTCCTTAGGGCCTCCAGCTCCTGGGGCTCCCTTCCATCCTATAGACGCAACTCGCCAGCCTCCCTCCGGGGCTCACGGACCTGCCACTCTGGGGAAGTCGAAAGGCCAGAGTCCACCCCAACCCTCCTGGTGCAGACAGTACCCCCTTTCTCAGGGTGCTTCCTGCCCCTGTCCCACTCCACCTGGATGAACAAGGCCTTCCCCAAGGCCCTCTCTCTCGAGGTGCACAGAGCACAGCCAAGCGCCCAGCCGGGGCAGACTTTCTCCTCCGGACCGCTTTCCCTACAGGGATTGATTTGTTTAGTTCCAACAGTTTAATCTTCCCATTCCTTTGGAGCGGAGCTGTTTCGCTCTGACCCCTGGTGGGAGGCATTCTGTATTGGACTGAATCAAGGGGGTTGGGGAGGAAGGCAAAAGAAAAAGAAGGAAAGAAAACATACCTCCTGGCAAAACCCAGAGCAGCGCTTACACAACATCCTTCCCGCTGCATTATTTATAGCGCGACTGAAACATTGATTCCTCCCCTGTCCCTCCAAAGAGCATTGGTGTTTCCACCGAGCTGTAACAAGTACAGCGAGGCCGGCTGCCGTGCTGCCTCGCTCAGCGCCAACGGCCGGCAGAGCGTTTAACACAACAGTGCCCGCCGGAAAATGCCGTGGCTCACAGCTGCGGGAGGAGGCCGGGGCTGGAAAGAGAGAAGGCGCGGCTCCAGGCTGCAGGTGAGGGTGCTGGGAAGCGGGCAAGACTCAGGGCTCAGGGAGTAGCGGGGGCTCTTTAGGCAAACAACTAAGGGGCTCCCACCTAGCTGGGCTTGCCCAGAAAGAATGAGGGCTCTGGGTCGCCCGGGGCTGCAATAAACCTACAGCGCCACTGGAAGGGGCACTGACTGATGGTAGGCATTTGCAGCAGATATTTTTAATTTATTCATCAATTTACTTAAATAAGTACAGTAGGGTAGGAAGACAGAGGCTTCAGATGTACACAGATCTGCCTTCCAGAGTCCTCTGACATCCTCCCGTGTGACCTCAGGCAAGACAGAGAAGCTTTATGGGGCTCAGTTTCCCTTTCTGGGGGCTGTGGAGTTGGCTCAGCGGTAGAATGCTTGCCTAGCAAGCTGGAAACCCTGGGTTCGGTCCTTGGCACTAAAAACAAACAAAAAACCTCCCCTTAAAAACAATTCCACCAAAAAATACAGTAAAATCAGTTTCCCTTTCTGCACAAAGAGGGCAACTACTTGCATTGCCATTTTGGAATGTTAAGGTCGTGCATAAAAAGCATGTAGCACTTACAGGCATTTCACCTCAATTTTTTTTTTTTTTTTAAGGACCTAGCACTCTGCTCAGCCCTAATGGCTGCTCCATAAAGGTACTTCTGTACATTTTTGGTTGATGAGCGTTATGAAGACTCATGAGTTTCACAGAATGCCTCCCAGTGGCCCAGTTTACATACTAATGAGGATACATAGTGCAGTAGGGGAGACCCGACATTCTCTGAGGCCTGCAGTTCTCTCTGAAAGAATAAGCCCAGGGATCCTGACAGCAGAGTGCTGCAACCCCATTCATTCTGGCGACGCCTCAGCTGAACAAGCAGCTACCACATGCCTCCCTGGCTGTGTGTCTGCTCCCCACATTTAGATTCCTGTCTCTCAGCAGCCACTGGGGCTTGCCCACTGACCTGGAAACCCCCAGATCCAGCACTTTTCCTTATTATTCCTCCTCCTTGCAAGGCCTCCCATCTCAGCTACAATCCTGTTTCTTTGGTGAAGTTGTTGGTGAAAATTCCTGTCCCCCCCCCCCCCCCGCCCCTTTTGAAGCCAAGGGCTGGCTCCTTTTCTTCTCTGGCATCCTAAGGAAGACTGCTGAGGAACTTGCTCTCCCTGGCTGAGCAGCTGCGGCCAAGTCCAATAATATCGCTAGGATTTGGTTTCTTTACTGTAGAAGGGAGGGGCTCAGAAGGGATGCTAACAATGACAACACCACAACAACTAACATTTCCTAAGTGCCTAGGCTAAGTGAGTCACTGGCCTGACAGCTTGGTGTGTTTTCATGAACTCTTAGGTTGGCAGGGAAGCTCCAGGTTTCTAGGTCGGAGGCCCATGTGATTTTGGCAGTTCATTCAGAAAAATTTTGGCCCTGGGATGATCTGTGTAAATAAAGGACCTTGGAGTTTAAGCTCTGTTAGCTTCCTAGTTAAGCAACCTCTGCAGGCAGGCGTTGTCATTGTTTCATATCAAGCCTGGGGTGAAGTCTGCATCTCCTGATGTGGGCTACATCCCCAACATTGCCCCTGGAGGACTAGAAGGACTGCGGTCGCTTCCTGGTTCTCCTTCCCCATCGCTATAGGTAGAGCACAGGGTGCTGCTGAGACCCTTATAACACCAAGTGACACCTGACTTGCCCCTCCCCAACTCTAAGTCCCCACAGTAGGTTACAAATCTGCCTCCAAAGTTTAGCCTTCCTTATCCATGGGAAGGGAATGTTGAAAACACTTCTGTACCCATATACTCAGCATTCGGGTGGCCTTCTCTGTAGCACAGTGTCTCAGGAAGCAGAGAGATTGGGGTGGGGGCGGACCTTAGCAAGCCTGAGGGCAAGACCAGCCTCTGGCACTTTCTAATTGTGAGACTTTGAACCAGATTCTTGAGCCTCAGTTTCCTCATCTATAAATGAGAGGTGTTAATACCCGGCAAGGGTTGTTGATCAAGCTAGATCACAAATGGAAAGAACAGCACAGTGGTTAGCAGTTTCCCTGGTGAATATGAGAAGATAGGTAGACCGTATGTCACAGCCTTGGTCTAACCGTTGGATCCCTGCGTTGTAGAGGTGTCCCATTAGGACTGTGGGTCTTTGTCCTTGTCTTGACCCTTCATGTGACTCCATGTCCCTTTTCTGAGTTGGCTGCCAGCTGCAACAGGACATCTGATGACAAGGCACTGGTGCTCCTGCAAGCGCCTGCCCACTGCTGCTGCTGCTGCTGCTGCTGGGCCTCCTTGGACCCCCTACCCATTTCTCTGAGGCCTAATCCCACTGTCCACTCCCACTTACCCCACTGAGCCATTGTTACACCCCCAGCTGTGGGACTATCACATTACCCGCAGGTGGCAAGGAGTGTGAGAACCAAGCTGTAGGCCTAAAGGGCTGGCCCTGCAGGAGGACACTGTTCAAAGAAAGGTGGCAAATTTAATCTTGGTCTTAGACAGGACTGCTGGGGTGGGGGTCTCTTAGTCCTAGTCTCCTTTCTGAACATAGGTGATAACAGTGCCCTGCCTTTGCCATGTGGCTGGAAGGACCAAATGCAGTGATGCATGTGGAGTGACACAGTGCCTGGCACCGGGAAGCGTTCTATAATGCACGCTTCTGTTAACGTCAATGTCTTCATTATTATCATACGCTTTCAGAGGCCAGGCAGTAGGTGTTAGTACTCTGGCCGGGGTGGTTAACACACAGAAGGCAGGGACAGCAGCTGGGGGTCCAAGGAGCAACACCTAGCTTCCTAGAGAAGGTGGCTGGCAAGAGTAGGTGGGACCAGGAACCTCCTTTCCAGCAAAGTGAGTGCAGATAATGGGCCTGCACTGTGTCTGCCCAGCCCCTAGCACCCTAATACAGAACCGGGTGTTCTGAGAGCCTCTCCTGTTCGACACTGAAGATCCAGCTCAGACTGGTTCAGGGGGCAGCCCCTTCCTTGAGAGTTAGTTCTCAAACTCTTCCTGTTGATCAAGGAACTGTTCCCCTTATGACTCTGAGCCTGGCTCTGTCCCCTGCTTTAGCGCCTCCAGAAGCTACGTCCTGCCCTACTGGGAGGTCCCAGGAAAGCCTTCCCAGGCTTAGCAAAGCCTCACCTTAGTGGGGACACTGCTTCCCACCCACCTCTTATCCAGCTATTCCTCTTGTCCCAAGAGCCACCCTCAGTCTAAACACATGAGCAACTTACTTGTTCTAATAATTCCTTTATTGGAGAAAGGAGAATATGAGATTAGTGCCAGATCTACTACCCACTAGGTGTCCTACATTGAAGCAAGTAAGCCAACCACTCTGAGAACAATATGACAATGGAACAACATTAGCATTTATTATGCATGAAGGGTTTTCCACACATGATCTCGTTTATTCCTACAATCTCCCTAGGATGTAGGTATTATTAACCCTACCTTCTTTCTTTTGTTTTCATTTGTTTTCCTCTTTAATGATACTGTGAAATGTCTGCTGTGTGCAGGGTAAGGGGTTAGGAACATAGTTATGGACAAGACAGACACATCCCCATCGTCATGGGAGCTTAACACCTAGATGAGAAAATAGAGGCCCAGAGAGTTTGGGAAGGGCACATGCCATCTGCCCTCGGCGGTGACATCGTGTGTCCTATCTTTCTGCAAGATGCTTCCTCATCTCCAGATCCCAGGGCATCAGCTCATTCAAGAGCAGCCCCGGCCCACCGCTGGGTGTCCCAGGAGCTCAGATCAGCTCTTGGCCAAAACTGGCTTCAGTGTGAGGCTATGTAAAGGTGCCGTGTTGGCTGTAGGGCACACTGGTTGTTTTTGCTTCATTATGCTGTAGCTCAGTGGATGCCTGGGAGCTGGCCAGGTCCCTTCCCTAACTGTAGGAACCGGCAGGTGAGCGAGGGAAGGAAACCAGTGCCAACCCCCAGGTAGCACTGGGTTCCAGATAGAAAGTGCTCACTCTGGCCACCCCGCCCTCTGCCACGCTGGCTCTGGCTTCCATCTGTCTGTGCAAGGCAACCTGGTCTCATAGCAGCCACCTCTTAGGCTCACAGCTATCTTCTGGTTCTTACCGACGCTTTACAGTGTGGGGAGAGGAGAGGAGAGGAGCTGTGGCTCCAACAATAGCCAACTTGCCTAAAACCCCAGTGCTGAAGTTAATAAAAAGAAATGAACCCATTCAGGCTAGCGCCAAAATTACAGTCTCAGTTTCACTGTAGTGATGGAAGGCGGGGACTCTGGCTCAGAGCTCAGATGGGCTTGGTGGGGGCACACGGGGGAGGGTAGGCACATTCTCTGCTGCAGACTGGTGAGCCTGGTGCTTGAATTTGTTCTCTGCCTTCTTTTCCAGCCAACCCTTCTCTCCAGAGCCCCCTCCTATGAATATATTTGTTTGTTTATTCCTATTGATTTCAAAGGCCTAGGTGCCCCTGGGGCCTCTTGCTACAGGTGTACCAAATGCAAATTTGACAATTATAGTCAATCCAGCAGCAAAAATTCCCCATAAAAGGAGAAAGCCAAAGGGTTTCCCACTGGGAACACAGCCCTCAAAGACAAGTCCTCCACTGAAGGGCAGCTTCACTGGGCCTGGCAATCCCGGCATTGGCAGGCACCAGGGTGGGCAGATGGCACAGGGACAGGCCTGGGGCTGGCTGTGGGGAGGAAGGCTCTGCCTCGATGTTGGCCTTGGCATCCAGCCCTGGAGACCTTTAAAGCCCCCATCTGCCCAGGCTGGGTGCATGTGAGGGTGGCAGCACAACTTCCTCTAGCTCAAGCCCTCTATGTGGATCACGAGTTCATACAACAGCTAGTTGATGAGCTTTCTTAGTGCCAAACTCTCCTCTGGGGTCTGAGATAGACTGGTGACCAAGGCAGTTATGGAGATGGTGCTAACTGGCTGACAACCAGCATAGTTAGTGGGTCAGATTGAAAATAGCCACAACCAAAGTGGGAGTGGAAACTAGGAATGGAGAAAGCTGGACCAGAAGGAGCAGGCAACTTTAGACAGGTCAGGGAAGAGATCTGAGCAAATGGATATCTACCCTGGACCTGAAGTATAAGATAGAGCCGATGTGACACACGGGGTGCAGGGTGCTTTCTAGGTCAAAGAAGCATGTGCAAAGGCCCTGGGGTACGGAAGGTCTATAACTCAAAGGAGCTGGATTGTTTGAGAAGCCAAGAGAGTGGTGTCACTGCAGTTCAGTGGGCAAGGAGGGTGTGACACAGGTGAGACTGGAGAATGGCTTGTCCGTGCCTGTGATGCTGAGCCTGCTTTAAAGGAGAGACCTTTGCTGGCTCTTAGGTCTTTGGGAACATTTGCCGGCTTCTCAGCAAGGAAAGAGGCTGAGAGAGCCACCCCGATGCTGGTCACTTCCCCATGATCCTATTTCCCTTTGTTCAAAATCAACCCATTCCAGGGGCTGGGAGATAGCTCAGTAGAGTAAGTGCCTGCCTGGCAAGTGCAAGGCCCTGAGTTTAATCCCCGTTACCAGAAACAAAACAAAACAAAACAAAACAAAACAAAAAAACCCCTCCTTCATCAATACGCTCCCTCCAGTAAATACTGGATGCCTACTACGTGTGGGACACGTGTGGGACACGTGTGGGGGGCAAGTGCAGCTGGATCCAGAGGGGCCGGGCCTGCCATTAAGACAGGGGCTTGGGGCTCACGCTGCAGTTGGGGGGACCCTGGGAAGGTCAGAATCAAAGCACAGGAGCAGGCTCTGGCTGCCTCATGCAGGGCCTTGAAGGGTCGACAGAGGTTAGGCTGCTGGGCCATCCAGGCAGAGGTTACCTCTCCTGTGTATCTCCAGGACAGAAGGGCAGACCTCCGGGATCATCTGATTCCTACTTCTGTTGTGCCCCAGCACTTTATATGTCTGCAATCTATGCTTTGAACCCACAGATGTCCCAAAGGGCCTTTCCTCTTTGCTTTGGAGTCCATAAAGGGTTTGGGCAGAGGCCTGGAAGGGACAAGCAGGCACATCCTGTAGGGTGACTTTGTTGAAGTTGACAGTGAAATCAGTTCACCATGTTGGGTACACAAAGGCTTCTGGGGTACAGGGAAGGAACACAGAGGGCCTGGGTGGCAGGGAAGGGTAAGCTGGAATTCCCCTCTCCGCACTCCCGACCACGTGAGTAACGGAGAGAAGGCTGCACTTGGGGAGAGGGTGCACACTTGGAAACTGCGAGGCCAATTCCCTGCTGTCTGTGCTGGGCATAAAGAATGCACTTAATGTTAACTTCAAAGCACCAACCCCATTCACATCTTCCCGAGAGGGGGACAGCCTGGGCAACCTCCGCCTGCAGCAGTGTTTGATATGTAAATTTCCTGTCTCTTTAAGCTAGACTGTTTGTGAAAAAGAGAGTTAAAATCAGAGTTAAGGAATTTGAGCCCTTAGAGATGCTGGAGCCCAAGCCTTCATTTTCTGAGAGTGGCAGCCAGAAGCACACTGAGGTGGAGTGACTTATCCTGGAGCCCTCCGTGAAAGGGCCTGAATCTTTTGCACTGGATACCAGCCGCCACGCAGAATCTGTGTTGACATCTCAGGGTTTACCTGCTAAACCCAGCACACACATGAAATGCCTCCCAACAGCAGTCCTGGGATCTGAGAAATAAATACTTAGATGAAAAGCCATTTACTAAGACCCAAATGCCTTTTAACAGAGGCTGTACTCCCGGCAGGATAAGCCAATTACCAGAGGATTGTGTTCCAAATGCTGCCTAACTGTCTCAGAACCATGTCAGGGGGAATCAATAAGTAGTTAATCAATGGATTGATTGATCATTTACTGCTAGTAATTAAATTTTGAGAAAGTACAAATTCTATTACACCTACAGTCAGTCAAATGTGATGCTCAGATCCTGGAACATAGAAGGAAATAAAAATAGAAACCCTGGAGCCACATATAAAAAGTCAGGGTGGGGGTGAGGGAGGGCTTGCTTCTCGGCATTGCAGGATTGCGGGTCTTCGGGGTCTGAAGAAACCATGGGCCACATCCACTCTGACTTTGGAGATAAAGAGACTGGGGCTTGAGGTCGGCCTCAACTAAGCAAACAGTGACAGTGCCAGGGTCACTTCCAGACCTCCTGCCTCCCCGTGCAGAGCCCTTTCTGAGAGTCCCCGTTAGATACTTTTGGGTGTGGTGGCGATATCTCCAGCTTCCAAGTGACCACTTCCCTTGTGCCTACTCACAGGATTTTTCCGTTAACACAGACCTCAAAGATACCAATGACTTTACATATCAGTGTTCTCCTGGCAAAGTCAGGAAGGAAAATGCTCGAAGGACAAGAATTTGCCATCACTCCAAGATTTCATTTGCCATGGGCACATGTATGTGCACCGCGATGCAATGAACACAATTTCAGAATAAGCCCACAGGCATCCAAGGTGTTCTCAGGAGTGGGCAACGCATGTGGGCGTACTGTTCTGCTCTGTTTGTCAAAGGCATTGCTTTCTTTTACAGTACATGTCTTTATCATTCCAGGTTCTGATTCTCCCGTGGCCCCTAAATAAAGGTGTCACTGTGGGCCTGCTATGCCTCAGACTTCACAGCCATCATCCATGCAGGCTGAATAGCCTTTTATGCCAGGTAAATAGGCAAATGCCATTGGGTTTACTCTTCTCATGTGGAAGGAAGTAGAGGAGGACCATCGGGGTAAGTTTCTATTCTTGTTCTCAGGGTCCAGTGGAAACTCCTGCAGGATGCCTCCCCAGACCGCCTGCCTGGATCTAGTCTTTCTAGAACATTCAGGCTCTCCCATACTTCTTGTCTGTCTCCCTGGGTAATCAGTCTTCATGGCCTGTTTTTGTAGCTTTCTGTAGGCAAACTGAAGGAGCGAGGCAGTACGAATCTGAGCCCCTTATCCCTGGCTGCCAATCTAGATGTGATCAAAAACAGGCAAACACATTTTTATTACTTGTGTAATCCAAGTGGACTTAGCTAGGTAAATCTTTTGGGAGCAAGATCGATACACTCTAAAGCCAGATAGCAATGATTTCTGAATTATCCTTTGCTTTCTTAAGATCTGTGCCAGTGTCTCAGTTTACAATAAACCCCCTCCTGAGCCACCTCCTGGGTGGACTTCAGCCAGAAGGCAGCACCCCAAAAGTGGAACCCAGAGCCGGGGATATGGCTCAGTGGACTAAGTGCTTGCTTAGGTAAGCGCAGGGGCCAGGGTTTGATCCCTGGCACTGCATGCTGCTCCGGTCCTGCCCCTGGGCATCATGTTGAGCCAGCCAAGGAGTTCAGGCATAGTGGCGCACGCCTGTAATCCCAGCGCTAGGGAGGCACAAATCAGGAGGATCACTACGAGTTTGAGCTGTGTAGTGAGACCCTGCACACACACACACACACACACACACACACACACACA
>NDGN011542580.1:0-10013 GCA_002564285.1 Tympanoctomys barrerae
TTTTTCATATTACAAGATATAGGCAAGAAATAATAAACAACATAGGTACAAATCTTTTTTTTTGTTTCTGAACACTCTTTACTATTCAGATCTTCTATGTTTTGCAATCCAAACTTTAGAAGTATTAATTTTAACATCTTCCCTTTTATGTATGATAAAATATTTCCTTGCTTCATTATTTATACTGTTTTAAACTGCCAAAAATGTACACACACTTCAGAGAAAGAAAAATATTTGTAAATATTTAATACAAAATTTATTGAAACATCATATGATTAATACAGGTTACTTTTGATCTCTACAGTTACAAGAGATGCTGTAAGTGGTGGTGTGATAGACTGACAATAGGTGGTCCACTTGTAACACCCAGCTGAACTGATCCAGTGTGGTGCTGCATGTGGGAGGCCAGTAGTGGGTTGTTGCCAGCAGTGTAAGAGTCAGAACTGGAGAGGAGGATGTTAGTTGCTGAGAGATCTTGGAGCTGTTAGTTTTCCTGGGCTGCTGTTGGTTCTCTTGGAAGGCCTTGTCATGTTGGCTCCCCTGGTTGAATTTTGCTGTTCTCATCATCAAAGGGGCCCACAATGGTGTCACTGGGAAGGGCTGTGGTTCATTTTGGGGTAGCTCCAGTCCTTGGTTGGAGCATTGCATCCTGATTCTGGAAGGGAAGATGGTGAACTGCTGTCTCCTGGAGAAACTTGTTGCACTGACTTTCCTGATAGGAGCTCAGATATTCTCATCATTGGTGGACGTCAGGACCCCTATGTTGTAAAGGATGGCTGTGGTATCATTAGGGGGAACTCAGTTCTTACTTTGAGCATTTCTTCATGGCTCCAATTCAGATCCCTCAGCTGCTAGCACAGATCCTCCATCTGGCTCACACAGACTTTCTATGTTCCACCACTGACCTTTGCGACTTTGCAGCACAGCAGTGAAACAGGGCTGCATGGGCCCTTGACCTTCAGGTGGACTTGTTGGGAAACATTGCTATTGGCTGCAGGTCCTCAGCTGGACTCATGAAGGACATTGTGATGGGATCCATGCGCTCATCTACATGCTTTGGTCTTTAGTGTGGGCACAGATTTCCTGCAGTATTTTTGTGTATGACTCTTTGGGTAACTATTATAAAATAATATTATGATCAAGTGTCCTGAATTGTATTGTTACTCTTACAAAACCCCAAGCTTCAATATGCAGTCATGATCTTCCAGACATTTACTAGAACAGAGAGCTGCTACATGGTAATTTTGGTCATTGAGATTCATATACACGTGTTTTCAGTTTCTTCTCTAAGAGCCAGCAGTGTAGTGCATCTTGTGCACTATAAGGCACCCTCTAGGATGCCCCCACAAGAGGGTAATAACATCTACTGAAAATATCATACTATTTATGCTTTTCCAAAGTGCATATACATTTTTTGCCAACTCTGCATATATTTCGGAGTTACTCATGACAGAGGTTTTACAAATGTTCCCTGAATGAAATCTCCCATTCAACCCCAACAATAGAAATATTTCAACCCCTTGATTACAACTTATGAGTGGCCAACAAGTCCACTCTAACTAACTCTCTTTGAACAGCCTGTTTAAGTGTAGACTTAATAGAAACTGGCTGTTCAATTTCTTTTTAATTAATTAATTAACTTTTTTGGGGGGTGGAACCAGGGATTAAACTCAGGCCTTTGCACTCACCAGGGAAGCACTTATTCCACTGAGCCATCTCCCCAGTTTGCAGTTCAGTTCTTAAGGGGCAGCATGCTTCATAGGTGTGCTTCATGGGGATGTGCTACTCTACCACACAACATACATGGAAACTTCTTTTTGCCTTTTGAAGGGTCTGGAAAACATGACAAGCTATACTACAATAAAGTAAATGGCTTTGCTACTTTGCACCATTCTTATAGTCATTGTTCATCAATTTTGTTCAATCTTCAAATTTCTGTGAATCTCTGTAACAGGTGCATCACTGTTACATGAGAAAAAGAATAATGCTATTGTTTTAACAAAGCTCTTTTAGTTGCCATCAAAGTATAAACCTTGAATTGTTGTCATCATCTTGGGGCATGGAGTATAGATTCTCTTTGGCTTCAAATGTTCTAGTTTTGTTTGAGAAACACATCACATAATAATTAGAACTTGAATGTAACTCTTGAGTAATGCTTTTGAAGGGCTGGCATTAAATGAGGCTTTTTATTTCTGGTCACTGCACAACAGCCCAGAATGAGCTGATTCTAGTGATAATTATCTAGTGAACTTAGTCACTGTAGAAAGCCAGGCTGAAAAATCTACAGTGAAAAAATTCTTTGGCATCTTCTGCCAACTAAGAATATACATACTCAGTTTTGCTAAATTAAATACTAAGAAAATGTTTTCTTTCAAAGTAAGTTTTACACCATATGATAGAGATCAACACGGCCCTTACTTCCAGGTGGGCACTGATTGAGGGTTGATATGAGGTGAAAATCCTGGAGTACCAGCCTATATTTAGCTCCACGCTCTGTTTATGTAAATATTGTCATCCTCAAAGAGTGCTTAATATTAGACTTCTTTGTATACTTCTATCTATCTCCTTTCTGTAATTTTCAAAAGCTAAAATTTGAGTAAAAAAATCAGAAATCCAATTATAATTTTGAAGATTCTACTATATAAACATGAAAATGAAAATAGATGAAATGTAGTCATTGCTATCTGAAAGGTTGTAATGTAAAACTTGAAAGTTTGCATGTCAGCAAATATTTTAATCATAATAGAAATATAGAAAAACACAGATTTTTATAGGATTCCCTTTGACAACCTCTGAAGGGTGAAGTTGTATGTAAGGATGTCATGTTCTTAGATACCACCTTTCAGTTGATAACCGAATCCTTAATTAAATCTGAATATTTGAGATAGTAAATACTTTACACATGTGTAAAGTAGTGTATAGGTGTAAATACTCTAGTTATGTACTTTTAGTTTCTAGATGTTTCCTTTAATATTAACACAACTAACATAGATATTTTTAAAATACTTATATATGTATATATATGTATATATACGTATATATATATATATTTAAGTACATATCCAACTCTTTTATCTTTAATTTAAAGCAAGTTGATAGACTGTACTTCTGATAACTCATTGATTATAAAATGATTAACATAAACAAATAAACACTTAAGATACTCTTACATCTTAGTCTTTTTTCTCATCATTGGGACAATATACCTGCAAGTGGAAAGAAGATGTGTGTATTTTGGCTCATGCTTAAGTCCATAATTAGCTGGTTCCAAGATACCACGGCAACAGAGGAGCAAGGCTGAACAGTATCTGCTCATCTATGGCAGCCATGAAACACAGATAAAGAGGTGGGCCAGGAAGATAAACAAACATACCCTTCCAGCTCATGCCCTGAGTGGGCTATGATGCCACATAGTACAGTCACCTTTCAAATACATGAAGATCTGGAGGCTATTTTGGGGTCTATCCTGTGATATTCACCCAAAGGTGAATATGTATGTGCATCACTATTCAAAATGCATTCTACTCATTTCTAAGTTACAAATGTCCTAACAAATCCATCCCTGTGGAAAATTTCAAGTCAAAAGGGTCTTCTGAGACTAAGGCATTCTTTTAGCTTTAAGTTCCTTTAAAATAATCAAAAGGAAAGTGAAACACTGCTGACAGACCGTTGTCCAGGTAAAACATTACCACTGTAAAAGACAAGAAGCAGGTTAAAACAAGAACGTTGCCTGAAGCAAGACTGAAACAGTAGGACACACATGGAGCTATCCTTGTATGTCCATGTCCAGTACTTTGAACTTTCACAGTGGTGAGCTGAGAGGTGAACTTCAAAAGCCATTCCACACTCCTCTGTGCCTTACCAGAACTTACAGCCCTTGTGGCTTCTCTCTTGGGCTTTGTGCAAACGTTGCAGCTTTTCTCAGACATTCTAGGATTGTGATTTCTCCACCCTCACTGTGCTTCCAGTGTCTTTCTCACACTCTCCCACATTATCTTACCTGGGGCACAATTCCTAGCCACTCAGGTCTTTTGATGAAATCTGGGTGCAATCCTCCCTGACAATACAACTTTTGGATTGTACATACTTGAAAAATCAGCATGATATAGTTGATTCCAGGGTCTATTGTTGAACCAATCAGCTGATGAGGACCCTTAAATTGTGGCTACAGAGGCTGAAGGTCTAGGTTGTAGATTCCTGTGTGAGCCACATGCCAGGGCACCACTTCCTTATGAACTTTCTTTCTTTCAGCATGGTGCCCTGGAGTTTTCTTCTCAAGTGAAAAATCTGTAGCCTTGTACTTTTGAGACTGCAGGGAGGGATCATTATGATTCCTGACATGACCACAAGCTGTTTATCCTATTGTCCTGTTTCTAAGTAATTGATTTCATTTCAATCTTAAACATTTTATCAACTAACCACTCCCCTGTTTTGTCTTCACAGGCAGCTCCTTTGAGTTAAAAGTAAAGACTTTTGATTGGGCTTTTGGTTACTGTTTGTCACAAGAGACCTCACAAAAAGCAGGAAGAAGTACTCCTGTTACAGTCCAAATATTGGGCGGTCTTGAAATTTCCTCAGCCAATATAATAAGTCATCTATCCTTCAGCTCCATCTCTCAGAAAATATCAGGACATAACCAAAATATAGACAAATTTTCTGCCACAATATAAAAATACATTGTGTGTAGTCCAACTACCAAGGGAGTCCTTCTTCCCAATTGAAAACTTTTGGTCTTAGTATTTAGGGTAAAAGATTTTATCAACATTGTTCTCTGCTAAACTCCAACTAGTGTCACATATCACTTTCTCAGGCAAAATAATCCCATTAGGATTTAGCAGCTCAGTATCCTCAGCTTTATCATGATCTTCCTAAATATCTCCATCTTTATTCATGGAGATCCCATTCTCTTACAATCAATGCCTTCACTTTCGCTTCAGATATATGTCAGCATTGAGCATTAAACATACTATTCTTAAGCCAACTGAATTATGACAGCTTTTGTTTGGGTTTCTGTAATTTTATCTCTACAAGTAAAGTACACAAGATTCTTTTCAGTGTGCTCTTAGAAATGTTTTCATTGTTTGTGCATGTCTAGAACTGGGACTTTAAAACTTTGAACTCCTTCTTTGCCTTTATTAACTTGTCTTCATATTTGACAGATTTTTGGGTTTTCTGTGTATGTTAGAAACCCATGATTTTCCATTACTAGCTTATCCAGAGACTCTAAAAACAATTAGCAAGAATCATTGCATGTCTCACCCTTCCAAAAATGTTGACAAGTATTCAATATAGAGTTCTTAAATTCCTCACATCTGACAAGTGGTGAATTGGGATAATTAAATCAATACAGGTCACATACTACTTCATTTATTAATTCCAAAGCTACCAGAACTCTCCTTATTATCAAAAGTACAAATAATTGCAACCTTATGTCCCATGTAATTATGCACTCAAGTCCAGGAAAATCTAAACTGATTAGAGAAATTTGTCCTTATAGTTCTTTTGTATTTAGAATCAATATATATATATATATATATGGTGGAAGAATGTGAAACAGCTATCTGTATGATGCAGAACCAGAGGATCCAACTGAATGTCCAAGGCCTGATCCTCACTGCATAAACCCTTATAAGTCAGTATCAGAAAACAGAAGGCTCTGCATGAGAAGGCTGAAGAGTCCACACTGAAGCCAGAAGCACTTGGGAGAAAGTGTCTAAAGATGAGGGTGAAGACTGGAGCTTCTCAAAAAAGCAAAGGAATGCTTCCTTTTTCTTTCCATTTTTATTCCACTCAGGCTATAAGCCTATTGTTTGGCACCACTGCCAGAGTGGACAGACACTACCTCCTCAGTTTGGAGCCTGTATATCCATCATCCAGACACACTCAGAACTTTACTAATCTGCTACGCGTTTCCTACTCAAGACAAGTTGACACATCACAATTAATGATCACTTCTTTAATGTTTTTACCACAAAGAAATAAACCTTTTAGATAATTAATATGTTAGATAATGCAAATTGAATATATATATATATATATATATATATTTCACAAATACACACAAATTTTATTTCTCAATTTAAAATGAATTTTAAGGTCTCAGGATGTAACCCATTAAAATGAAATTTAGGGTCTCAAAATATAATTTAATGGTAGAGCAGTTTAAAGTGCTTCAATCTCAGCACTATACTATAAAACAACAGCAGCAGAAAAAAACATAACATAAAAAGAATGAAAAGATGTACAGAATTCTTATAACTCACAATGCAAGTTGTTTCACAATATTCATGTGCAAGTACTCACCTCTTTGCTCATAAAGACGTTGTTTAACCTTGATAACATGACAGTTTTAGGTCACTCTTATTCAGCTGACCTGGTAAGCCCCACTGCTTGTCTATATTTTCTAGATTCTTCTGGTCTCAGGGACAAGTGGAAAAGGGTAGGATATTTCTGTCTCTGTCTTTTTCTTAAAATAACTGCTTTTCTCTAAAGGCTTCTAGTACCTCTCTCTTTTTCTCAGTAGATAACTTTACTTTTTACTTTATGGAATAAGGAGAAAACAATAGGCATGGGTGTTTTGGTCTTTTATTCTGTGACAAAGTATTTGCATCCTAATAAAACCTTAATCTTTCCCACCTGTATGTGTGAAAAAAGAATGCACCCCTATCAAAGATAAAGCCACTTACTGTGTGCTCCAACACCTTCTTTTCATCATTGTCCATTTTTCCAGTATCTTCATTGTTTGTATCTCTGCATTCGAAAGTACAGGCAGGTTGGAATCTGATCATAAACCAATTTCTACATTGTGCTCTTCTCTATGTATTATCACTGTGGTTTCTGCAGGCCTGGTCAAAGATCAACAAAGCTTATCCAAAATGCAACCAGTAGATATTTTAGACTTCTATGTATATGTCACCTATTCTATTCAGTAGCTATATTCTAGATGTGCTCACTTGGGCAGCCTATAAACTAAAAGTGATTTCACAATGGATTATATTTTATGTATTATCTACCACCAAATTACAGCTATTTGTTTTCTGTCCTTATCAGTTCAAATAGTTTCCTGAACACTTTTATCTCCTTGCAGAAGTTTCTCCAGATCCAATATACAAATGCTTTGTTTTAATATCACCAATGATATCTCTATTAATTGTAAACATACAAATTTTGCTTAGAATTAGTAGATTATTTGTGAGATAAAAATTGAATTTTCATTGGATAAAAAAGGATGCTACAGTTTGAGGTTGAAAATGGAAAAAAATAGAAGGAATATAGAATACCATAAACATTTCATGAATAAGATATCTAAAATTCCACCTTTTTACTATGATACTATGAAAGCATAAAAATTAACTTAACAAACACGAACTATTCATTCACTGTGAGTGCTGTATAAAGTTTGTAAACATATTTCATGGCCGTTATAGATTAAAATGCATTTTAAAAACAATGTTTTTATTTCAAAATACTTATATATTGTCTTAAGAATGATCCTTAGTATCTTTGTAATTTCCATGTCAAAATTGTTATTTTAATTTTATTGAATAAAGGTATCAGAATAGGTTAATAGAAAGAGAAATTCTCGTAATGAAAAGAAGTCATAGAGAGGAAATGGAAAAGATTCATAGAGAAATAAAGAATCAAAAACGTAAGTGGTGCTATTATTCAGCTGAAAGGATTAATGTTAAAGAAAAAAGTGCTATTAATAGGATTTTTTTTCATAGCACAATTATTTGAGTTTGTATAATCAGAGCACATAAGAAAAACTTAGGAAACATAGCAGTGGGACTTTCCATATTTGAACTAATTTTAGGATTAAATCAATAACTGAGACATGTATTGATATAAACTTAAATGTTGCTAGTAAAGCTAATCTTAGAAATTAGCATATTGGTGACTGAATTTTCTTTGCACCAACATGGATAAACACATGCTCTAGATTACCCATTATTAAACTTTCAGTGTTGAAATCAAGGTATTTGATGCATTCTTCTTTTGGAAAATATTAATGTCTTACTATGGAGACATTAAACTTTATGAAGAGGCATTTAACCTTGCCTTTGTACTCTGTGATATTCAGTTCTTATTTATCTGAGAGAGTACAGGAGTAAAAAAGATAGGATAGAAAGTGGCATAATATGCATGTGATAAGCTTACACATTGGGGTGTGGTGGTGGTGCATGTCTGTAATTTCAACAGTAGAAAAGCTGGGATCAGAGGATTAATGAATTGGAGTCCAGCCTGAACTACACTGTGACAAAAAGTTTCCAGTTACTTGGTAAGACTTCAAATTAGAATGAAAAGTGCATAGGTTTAGAAAGGCATTTAGAAGACTTACATTTTATTACTATCTCATTTACCATTTCAGGAGGCAAAAGGAATAATAGAAGGAAACCTAGCATCTCAAGTGACAGAATAATCAGTGTGCTGAGGAGCAGGAAGTCTGCTTCAGAGAGTGGCTTTCATAATGTTGAAGAAGGAGCATATAATTATAGCTATCTGAACATCCAAAAAGATCAAACTCAGGATAACTGAGACACATGATGCCTTACCAAGTATCCAGGGAATTAGGAGACATGAGAAAGTAGTAGTAATTTATCAAGTTTAATCTTCTACCAACTCTTTGCTAAAAGCAGTTCATTTATTAGCATGGATTCTTTCAGGTTTACACATTTTTTCTAGCCATTGATAAATTCTCATGCTGTGTATACATATAATATATAATATGGGAATGAACCATTGCATGAAAATATTGGGGAAATGATTGCTTAGAGTCCTCAGGTAAACCAAAGCAGCACTTAGAAAAGCAAAGGAAAAAAATTCCCCCAACACTGATGTACGCAGTAAGGATAAAAATAGGGAAACAAACAGAAATGAATTCCTGTAAGAAGAAAATAACTGCAGCTTCTTTTTTCATTACTTGCCTGGAGTTGGGGATTTCTCAGCATAACATAAGTTTCAAAGCAACCGCAACAACAACAACAATAACAAAACAGGCAGGTGACTGAGATTTGGTAAAAATGATCTTCCATTCACAAAACCTAAATCTAGAAATGCAATCCAGATGGCCAAATCTTTAATTGTCCAGTGGAAATAAATAGTCATGTGTATCTAGATGTGAATGGCAATATAAGCACCAATTTCCTGGAAATTATTTTCACATTTTAGGAATTCTCAAATTAGTCTATGAGTAGGAGAAAATCCCAGGTAGCTTAGCTGGAGGGTATCTGCAAATAGAAATAGTAGTAGCAGTAATAATAAAATTTCTGAAGATAAAGTGATCTGGAAGAAGCACTTATAAGAATATTAAGCAGTCAAATAATTCAACATTTCTTTAGAAAATCTGGCAGAAGCAGATTCACACTTGTAACCCTCCAGCTACACAGCACAAATACTAATCTCTGCAGCAGTTGAGTTGAATCCTTACCTTTAGACCTAAACTGAAGCAGCTGCTGCACAGTTCTTTCACTGAATAAAGAAATTAAAGGAAGATAGTGATGGAGATTTCTGCAAAGACAGTTCATTGTAGCATCCTCTCTTTCACTTCACACTTAATAAATGGTTGACTGGTGCATAATAATTGTACAGTGATGCTCTGTTCTTGGTAAATTTTACAGGCTGGCTAAGGTCACACTTTGGCAAACATCCTCTTTTTCATATTGGTTTGGATTTCAATAATGAATCACTACAAAAAGATTGAATAGTGTACAGAATTATTAGATTTGAAATTCTACTCGCCAATTATTAATAGTTTGGAGTTTTGAGAAACAATAATTGCTTGAGAAATTTGAGAGCATTCTTTTATTCTCACTTCCCATCTTTTCAATAGGAATTTGTTGTACTTTGGGGCCATTATAATTATTATTTTAATTTATTTTTCTTTGTAATTCTCATCCTGAAAGCTTTTAAAGTTTCACTGTAGTTATTAAACAAAATATTATATTCCTTTGATTTAATTGTCTTTCTTTCTTTCTTTCTTTCTTTCTTTCTTTCTTTCTTTCTTTCTTTCTTTC
>NDGN011542588.1:9989-20954 GCA_002564285.1 Tympanoctomys barrerae
TAATATTCAAATGACAGAACTAAACAAAAGAGGGGATACAGATGAATGTCCATTTTGTATCTGCGTATTCAAAATGGTTAGGATAGATTCTCTTAATGAATAGAGGGATCTGTTCTAATATAGGATATCATGTCTGCATCTTGTACAACAAATAACCACTAGAAAGACAGTGTGCAATGTGTTAATTAATGAAACTATCCTACCAATTTGATTTGAAACTGTCTCATTGCTATTTGTCTCTCAATAAAATTATGGAAAAAAATAAAAATAAAGATAAATGTACATCAGAGGGAAAAAAAACAATTCTAGAGAAACAGAGGGCACAACCCCAGTCCTCTGTGAAGAGGCTTGTGAAATGTGGCAATGCAGTAGGTGTGAAGAGGCACTACTGCCCTGCCATCAAATGAGTGAGGTGCTTCAGCGCAGACGGCGTCCCCCCACCAAGGAGTCAGCCAGCAATTATGTTAGCAGTCACCGTGGAAATGCATAGATACCTAGCAAATCTCATGGCACTGAAATGCCCTAGCATCTGACTTTTTCTTTTGAATAGAGAGCTCCTAAAGGTGAACTTCGATAGAGTCTATGATTCCTAGGTTTTTGAATGAAAGTGAAACATTCCTCTGTGTCTAAGATACCAGATTTCAAATATCCAAGGATGCACAACATCCATGGGATTCACTAATTCAATTTCCAGTCTCATATCATAGCCTCAAAGCTTAACACAGGAGTCTTGTTGAAAGGCAGCAGGCTTTGAGAAGAGTATTCTGGGAGAGCCCATCCGGGGGTTCACTGAGCACCACTCAAGGTGAGGTCTGATTTCAGAGTGTCTGGCAAGGAGCCCGCAGCCCCGAGGTGACCTCTCAGTGCTGCTTGAGAGCTCACATTACTTATTCCAAGATGCAATCTAGCGGTCGTCCAAGAGCCAGGGAAGCCTTCTTCCCTGCTATTTTGACACTTGAGACAACCATTTCTCTCTTTTATGTCACATTTGGAGACATAATTTGGCTTATGATACGTCTGGATCTCTGCAATACAGAGAGACTTGTCATAATGCAATGAACCTATCTGAGGCTTCCGGGCAATTGTGGCCAGCTTTTGGGCTTGTTTGTTTGTGCTCTCTCAGGTCAGTAAACAAAATGGGTTTAAACTATGATAACAGGAATATCTTTTAGTGCAAGGAATTGCAGCCATGTGATATTTTAAATACTTTTATTAAAGATAGACTAATAAAAATAGCTGTCCTATTCACTTTTTAGAAGTTGGGGTCACAAAGTAATAGCTTTATGACCTCCTGGGATCTGCCCTGACTTTTAATGATGCATCAGGAGGAATTTGAAGCAGGGGAAGAAGTGTGCTTTGGGAGAATTGGGGTCAAAACACAGAAAGCATTAGGCAGCTGCAGGAAGAGGCTAGAACACAGTGGCCAGACGCTGTCCCCAAATTCCTCCCAGGAGTCCAAGTGTCATAATTCCATACAACAGTACACATTCCTGGGATAATATGCACCGTACATCAAATTGAAGACTCTTTTGTGACAGCATTTAACAACTCACAACAGGTTCAAAAAACACAGAGCCTTTGAAAAACTGTATTTCTCCAATATAACAAACTATTATGATAGTCAACCTGATAGCAAATTATTGGGCCAGGCAAGCTAACATTCCATATGTCTTGCCCTATTAGTGCATTTTTAAAATATAAACTAGGAAGCATGATGGAAAAGAATACATTTCTAGCTTAAAGTACATAAAGCTATTGGAGCTGAACAGCTTTTAGTCAATTGCTTTCTAAGCATATGAAAGCATAGGAAATGTTTTAAAATACCACTGATATATTTGTAAAGGCAATTCAGAGCAAATACAATGGGATAAGCGTGTTCTTCTTGAAGTCACTGTAGGAACACCTTGAGCGTGTTCACTTTACAAGCTGTGCATACATGTATGTTTTCATTTGGTCCTTTCCACAACATTGTGATGGGCAGGGCTGAAATTAGTATCCATCTTTTATTCATGCAAAAAATGATCTCCGCTTATTCCCTGCACATGCGATTATTATCTATACCAGGGATTGCAAACCTTTTAGAGACGAGTGCCCGAGCTGCAATCCAAAACCCACTTGCGTATCAAAAGTGCCCCATTGCAATTTAACCTCAATATTGAGGTTGTAGTTTAGAAAAAACAACTCTATGTTACATCTTTTGTCTTAAGAGAAAAACACAACAACATGCATGCCATAGGCTTACTACCACTGGTCTGTCCCATGGCACAGAATGTCTGTATATTTTGCCAGGTCCTGGAGTACAGCAATGAGCAGAAAGATATTTTCATGTCCCCAAAGGGCTTTCCAAGCTAATGGAGTTTCTTTCTTTTTTTTTTTTTCTTTTTTTTTTTTTTTTTTTACCATGTTGGATATACGGGGTAGAAAGATTACTATATAGTCACCACACTTAAACTGCTCCCAAAAACATGGGTGAAAATCCTGGGTCTTTGAAAGATTAAACAGCTTGTGAAAGACTGTACAACTCAAATCAGGATTCCATCAGAAATGGACAGAAATTCAGGGATCCTGTTCCCTGCCTACTCCATTATTCCTGATACTTCTAAAGTTCTCTGACTTTAGAGGAATAAATGCTAGTACTCCAGCAGGACAACTTGGGCCCACTACATGACTTTGTTTTGCAGTTATTGAGTAGGATCATGTAGTGCTTTCAGATAGCTTGCTAACTTGCAGACTGTTGCTGTTTTTGATAGGTTCTGTAGCAGTAAAGGACCAATGAGGCTTTGTTTTACTGATAAAGTTTAAGCTCCTGGGCAGTATATAATCTGTGATATTTAACTTTAATAGAACAAAGATGTGTCTGGAAGTTACAAAGTTTTTCAAGGGCATATTTGAATAAAAGCACTCATTTTGGATAAATAGAAAAATGAAAAGCGTTTTCAAAGCTCCAGACTACAACTGTAGATTTACACATCTATAGACAAATATGTTCACAGAAATAGAGGTTAGCATCAAGAAAGGACATGGCCAATCTGATGCAAGCTTTGCCCTGCCTCCGACAGGGTACAATTCGATTGGCTTGGACACTGCCCACACTTCAAATAGCACTTTGAACCATTTCATCTAAAAGATTTCCACCAAGAGCAGGAAGATGGTTTTGTTTACCCCACTCCTGTGACCAACTGCGGAGCCTGAGATCTCAGTGTTAGAAAAGAGCAGACAAGGAGGGAAAGGAGACAGACTGCCTCAAGCAACTCATTTTAGTTTTCAGCCTGTCCTGCTTCTGCATGGTGGCTGTTGCTCAAGTGTGAACCTCAAACCATTATCAACTGGTAGATCAGGGTTGTTTCCCTAGAAAGGCTGTAGTTCGGCTTTTTGTGGTCACCATGTTGCCTTATGAAAGTGTATTTTCAATTGTGTCAAATAATTTTTCTTCTAAAGATAAAAACAGAAGCCTTTGTCTCATCATCTTTATAGGTCCCCTTGTCTGTGTTCATGGTTTTTATGTAGTCTTACCAATGGTGCAATGTTTCCCAAATGACAATGTCTCTTTTCCATGGACTGGCACAGGACTTCATCAACTAGCCAGCAAGATCTCTGAAACTACCCGCTCCTCCCTATCCTCTGCCTACCATCAGGACCTTGTGCTGTTGAGAAGAAGAAAATGATAGTTTTCTGCTTTCACAGCAACTGTCATTTATAACAAGCACCGTCATAAATTTGGCATACACCTATCCAAACCAGAAGGCCAAGATTTAGCATCCCTCATAAAATAATAGATTAACTATATTTATGGCAAACATCTTAAGTCTGAAGTTCTGGGGCACAATCATGTAGCACATAAATAAGCCCCATCTGTCTAAAAAGAACAGACCATTATACAAAAGCACACATTTTCATGAGATACGCATACATCATACAAACTTTCAAAGTCAGTTTAAAAGATAAAATTGCCTCCATCTTTGCCCCTGCACCTTGAATTTGACAACAGCATCCTATCGGGGGAGGCTGAAGATTCTTTGTTAAGTGCTTTTCATCGCCTAGAAACTAACTTCTGAAGCTTCTAGTACTGTAACAGAGGGAATAGTGAGCACTTACTGTTTGTTTCTCTACTTTTAAAAGCTGTTTATAGTGTTCTTCTAAGCAAAGTGATCAAAAAGTTGAGGCTGACTTGTGATTTACTAAGGATGTGTTATCTTCCTGTTTACTGGGTATATGTTATAAAGCACTCTAAAAAGCAAAACTTGGCTATCTCTTTGCTAAATCTATCACTATTAAAACCTTTTTCTCTTCAGACAAAAGTATCTACTTTTAACTGGTATTCCTCTTATTTGATGATGTCCATTTATAATCTTTCTGCCCTGAAAGAATATTGGACTGTAAAAGAACTCTGTATGTATATTGAATAATTTTATAAATATAGAACTATAAATGCCCTTGGGATTTCCACAAAGGTTATAACTTATATTTTAGTAGCATTCCACTTATTTGCTTCAGAAAGGTTAGGTCCATGGTGACATATTTTTCTGATAAGGTTGGATGATGGAGCAGAGTTGTACAAGTACTTGCAATGCTCTGTGCAGAGCACAGAGGCTAGGAATGTGTGGTGCAGGGATTCTGAGACCAATTCCAATGATGCAGGGCTGGGGAGATAGCTCAGTAGAATAAGCACTTGCCTGGCAAGTGTGGGGTCCTGAGTTCAATCCCCAGTACTGGAAAAAAAATAAAGATAGATTGGAGGGTCAAAACAAAAAATCTGGAGTCTCTTTTCCACAGTTCGATTCCCAGCTCCGGAAGCTGTATCAGACCTGCCCTTATGGCAGCATGAAATAAAAAAAATAAAATAAAATCCTTCCCAATTCTGATGATGCTTACATTCTGGTGCCACATGGTGTTAAACTGACAGTATTGACGTTGAAGTTTCTTTTCTGAAAAAACTTCTAAAGTATATTCTTCTGTATTCCTTTCTCTGAGACCCACATTCATTTTTATGAACAACTGGGCATAATACTGTGCAGGCATAGATTGGGATTCTTATTTTATAGACCAGTAGAGTGTAAAAGAAGTGGCTACCATGTTGGACAGCACACCTCTAGCCTTTTTTGTTCTTCTGACTAGCTATGACTTCAGAGAAGGTAATACGTTTTTTGAGCCTTTCTTTATCCTGGTCTCTGAAGTAGAAATAATGCCTTCCTTACATCACAACCATGTGGTATGAATCAAATAAAATTAATGTAAAGAAGATTTGCAAAATCTAAATTAGACTAGAAACACACCTGTTACTAATGTTCTTACATATTTTTTGTGTGTGGTGCTGGGAATTGAGCCCAGGACCTTCATTTATACTGAGCTACATCCCCAGCCCCTTTTTTATTATTTTGAGACAGGATCTCAGTAAGTTTCCCAGGTTCAATTCCCATTTGGAATCCTCCTACCTCAGTCTCCCATGGAGCTGTGATTATAAGCCTGGATCACCACACCTACCCATACAAATCATCATCATCATCATCATCATCATCATCATCATCATCATCATCATCGTCATCATGTCTTTCTGCAGTGTCTTAGATGAGCTGTCCCTCCTTGCTGCTGTCAGTGAGAGATAGCAGCTGCCCCTTGTAATGGTCAGCCGTCATTGTTTTCTATCACGCTGAACCTAATATACCATATTCTAGAAAAATAGGTCTATACCTATAGATTTACATGCAAAAAAAAATCATTTTAACAGCATCAGATGATTCATTTCAACTGTAAATCTGACTAGATTTAAGGAATCCCTAGAGAACTGATGAAGTGTTACTGCTGAGTAGTCTTCAGAGATGTTTCCAGAGGAGATTGCCATGGGAGAATATTGAGGAAGACCTAACCTCAGCATAAGCAGATGCTTTCCAAAAGACAAGGGGCCCAAACTGAACAAAAATAAGGGCGAGAAAAGGACTTCCTCACTCTCTTTACTGGAGCTGGAGTGCTCTCCACCTGCTGCCCTGGGGTATCAGAGCTCTAGGTTTTCTGGTCTTGGGACTCTAGGACTTGTACCAGAGGGTCTTCTTGTTTCTTGGGCATTTGGTCATACTCTGAGAATTATAATGAGTTCTCTGGTTCTGAAATCTTAGACTTGAACTGAATCATGTTACTGGTGACTCTGAATCAGATTGCTGGTGGCCTATCATGGGACTTATCAGCCTTCCTAATCACATGGGTTAATTCCCTAATAAATCTCTATCTACCTATCTGTTTATCTATCTACCTCCTATTGGTTCTGCCTCTCTGAAGAACACTGACAAATACAGGTTTTGGTGCTGAGAAGTAGGGGTGTTGTCATAAAAAAAAAATAGCTCCAACTGTGGAAGCAGTTTTGGAACTGGGTAACGTGTAAAGGCTAGAACAATTTGGAGGCACAGCCTAAAAGCCTATATTTCCATGAGTGATGTGCATTCAGATAAAATCTCAGAGAGAAATGGGGAATGAGGTATTAGAAATGAGGGTAAATACCATGTTGTGATACAGCTGTGGACTTGGAGTTGTACAAAGTTCTAGGACCTTCTGGAATGCGGAACTTAAAAGCAATGAACTGAGTTGGCTGGCAGAAGAAGCTAAGCAGCAGGGCCTTCCAACCACTGCGTGGACACCCTTAACCCCACACAGTGCTGGATGCAAACATAGAATTTGAATTTCAAAGGAAAGTAGAACAGTAGATTTGGAAAATCTACAACTTTTCCATGTAGACCAAAAATGTGTATTTAGAAGAGATAACCGAAGGTTAGGCCCAGAGGTTATTTGCTAAAAGAGACTCATCTGGGTTGAAGGGAGTCAGGTGTTTTCATCAAGCCAATGGGAGAAAGATCCAAGAGACACCTTAGAGCTTTTCAAGGATGACCTTCCAGGCATGGGCCAGAGCCATAGGAGGGCAGGGTGGCTTCAGGAAACAGCAAAGGACCCTGCATGGGTTTGCTCCCCAGAGCCACCTCAGGTGCCAGTGTCTGCATTTCAGCACAGTTTTCTTTGCCTCCCAGCCAAGGCTCCAGTCGGCTTGATGACCACCCTAGAGGGCACTTGGGGTGGGTCTAGTGGCAGCCACACAGTGCTAAGTTGAAAACAAGCAAATTGCAACAGCTGTGTGAAAATGGCACCGCTACCCAGACTGAAAAGGATGCTGAGGACTGCTTAAGAGCTCAGAAACAACCTTCTTTCAGAAGAGCCACACAGCAGATTTCTAGTGGAGCAATGGAAGTAGCACCACTCCCAAGAGCCAGAGCTGCAGAGCTAACAGCATCCAACCCCAGCCTGGGAGAGCCTCAGGCAGGAGACTCCAGCTGGTGAGAACTGCTTCCTATAAGCTAAGCTGTGATAGTTGGCCCAAGCCACACCCCTGGTGTACATAGGAGTTGGGTTCTTGGAAAAGGATTGCTCTGGAGCTTGAGAAGTTAGTGCTCTCTGGCCTGTTGAGTCTTGGACTTCCTTGGGGCCTACTACTTTCTTTTTGCCTTTTCTTCCTTTTGGGAGGGAAATGTCTATCTTATGCCTGGTCCACCTTGCATTTTAGAGATAAAAAATTTATTTTTATTTCATAAGCCCACAGGTCTACACCTGTAAGAGAATTCCCTATAAGGGAATTTGCCTTCAGATAAAATCATGCCTTGCATCTCATTCATATATGATTTCTAATGATGAGTTTGGACTTTGGACTTGTGAGTTAATGCTGGAATAAGTTAAGACTTTTGAGGCAATTGGAAGAGAATGATGTATTTTGCATGTGAAAAGGGCGTGGATTAGGGGGGACCAGAATTAAAATGCCATGGCTTGAATATCTCTTCTAAAACTCAAATTGAAATTTAATAGTAATAGTGGGAGAGAAATTAACTTAAGAGTTAATTAAGTCATAAGGGCTTAGCTTTTGTGAATGGATGTATGTGGTTAATCACAAAAAATGGGTTAGCAATCACAAAAGTGAGTTCCTGATTTTTTTTTTTAAAAGAGATGAGTTCAGCCCATTGTACATTCTCCATTTCTCATACGCTTGCTTGCCCTTCAACGATGTAATGATGCAGCACAAAATCCCTCACCACATGCAGAACCCTACTATTGGAGTTACCAAACTCCTAAAATACAACAACTAAACTTTGCTGTTTAATAAATGACAGGGCCTCGGCTATTCTCTCGGAGCAACAAAGAACAAGCTGAGACACAGCAATACTGATACTGGTTACCATATGAATGAGTGATCATTCTATGCCTGATACTATGCTTAATGTGTAATGTCCACTACCTTACTTAATGGTTACCACAGTCCGAGGACTACTGGAAAGTGAGACCTAAGGAAGGGAAATATTGGTCCAGACTGATTCAGATAAACAGTTTTCAATGCAGAATGTCATCCAGAGTCTGCATCAATTCCACTATCATGTGTGCTGTCTTTGGTTTGTGAGTGGACTTCATTTTTGTGCTTTATGAAGACTGAGTTTTTTTCTTTTTTGCTGAGTGACTTTTCCAGAAGACTGAATGCCAGAAAAGTATATTTTTCCACTCTTTTTTACCACTGGTTTTGTTTTTAAAAATAAAACAATTATGAATGTACTTGCATACAAAACAGATTATGAATGTACTTGCAAAATATGATCCAAGAGCCATTCACCTAATCTGCATCTGTGCCACACACAGTGAAGAGTATAGGCCTATTCCTAGGATAGCACCACCTCACTGACCTCAAATAACCTTGACCAACCTTACAAAGCTCTGTTTCCTCATCCACATGATAAGAGTGTTAACACCTCCCTCCTGGCATTGTTATCAGGACTGATGAGCTAATAAATGTAAGGCGTTTGGCTCCATGCTTATCGTGGAGCAGACGTTCTATAAGTGGCAGCCATTAAAAGCATCCATTTATTCAACAAAATTTTCAGGCCTTGACCTTACTTTGACTCCACCATCATTTCATGCTACACTCGTATGCAACAGTGACCTACAGTTACATTCCCCCTTATAATCTTGTTTTATTACCCCATAGTAATTATGTGCACTTGTGTTTTCCTTCCACCACATTAAGACTTGATGAGCCTGACTTAGGGAACTTGAGACATTTAAAATTGTGGAAGAACCCTTTTGGTCTTCCTTGCAATTTTAGGTAATGCAGGCAATGACTTTCCACTTATCCTCCCACTGGTTTCTATCTCATCTGTTATGTCCTCTGTGGCTCCAGGTACTCTATTCTGTACACAGTAGTCAAGTAGTTAGCACATGTTATATGAGGGTCATTAAGTGAAATGTGATGCGAGAAACCCTGGAACTTTCCATGGAATGTGGACGGCACAAAGAGACCCTGGTTAGCTTTTTTCCCCCTTTATTGCACACAATAAATGCCCAGCTTACAGGTTGAAAGGCTGCTCTATGTAGCTATAGTACTGGACATGGAAGAAACTCAGCTCATCTCCACCTAGTCAGAAAAAAGTTTGAGCTTGGCTACTGAGACCGAAGCATAAAGGGAAAGAGGATGTTCTGAACAAGAAATGTGCCCCTACCTGAGAAATCCCTGCTGGCATTTATGTCAGTAACAGAGGAGAAACTTTTCAACCCATATATTTCATTCCCAGATTTGTATAAACATTTTTCTTAGTGTATGATTAGAGGGGTGGTTTGTGTAGGATATTCACTATTTGTCTCTAGACAACATGTGCTTTGTTTTTGTTTGTTTTTACTGAGGATTGAACCAGGGCTCTTGCATGTGGGAGGCAAGTGCTCTACACACTGAGCTACTTCCCGGCCCAAAAGAATGTCTCTACATATTTTTGAAACCCCACTGAATTCTCAACATCATGCTAGACATTGTATATATGACAATGAATTAGACAGACTTAAAAATCACACAAGTATATTCTCCTGATGAATAAGTATTGAACAGGAGATGACAAGCTTGATGAAAGAAAAGAAAGAAATCTAATCTGGGCTAAGGAAGACTGCATAGGGTGCTTAATGTCTCTGCCTAGTGAGTGAGAAAAATTTTGCCAGGGAAACAGGAGTGTTGGTTTGGGGGTGAAGAAGAGGAATATTATCACCAAAGAGATCAGTACTTCATAGGACACAGAAATGAAAACCTCCTCTTATGGGTTATGTTTAGATGTCTCCCTGGATTATGAGCTCCTACATTTTAAAGGTGACTGGATCTATGGTATGTCCATATGGATTATGGGCCATGGATTGATTTAGCATGGTTCTAGGCATAGGTAATAGGAGGCCCTACTTTGGGTGTGGGTGTATGGCACCAACCAATAGGCTGATATCTTGGATGGAATATAAAGGGAAAGGAAGGCTTCCTACCTGCCCTGCTATGGACTGTTCATTTCTGGCATGGCCCTTTGCCATGCTGCCCTGGCTTAGAGCTAGCTAACTCTGGACTGTGAGCTAAAATAAACCTATTCTCTTCTATCTTGTGGGTATTGTGTGGCTTGTCCCAGCAATAAGAAAATAACTAAGACCCTTCCCCACTTGAACAAAGCAATGACAGGACACGGAGGACAATGAATGATTGAAATGATAGGTAAGACAGGATGAACTAATGAACATGACACAGGAATTATTAACCTCTTTTGGTGCCACAGGTTCTTGTGACTGTCTAGTAAAACCTATTCTTAGAATGATGTTCTTAAATTCTAAAAGTGGAAAGTATACTTTATAAAGAAAATCAAATCCATTGAAATATAGCTGTCAATTTTTGTTATAATATAATCTAGTAATAATGCACTAGAGCAGATCTAACAATGATTTGACATCTCCTATAATTTTCAAGTAGTGCTGAGCTTACCAGTATTCAAGCATTTGATAACAACTCTGAATGTTTAGCAACACTATTTGTGGTGAGGATAAAGTTATAGCTACTGTTAAGTCTGTTGTAGTTTTGTTGCAGGCAGCCTAAGTTAGATAGAAATATTGTAGGTAGTTAGACAGGAACAGGCCCTCGAAGGGGATGACAAAGAC
>NDGN011542590.1:1430-15329 GCA_002564285.1 Tympanoctomys barrerae
AAATAAATAAATAAATAAATAAATAAATAAATAAATAAAATAAAGTAGAAAGTTCACAAGTTTCATTCCTATTATACATAGGAGAAGACAGGTATCACAGTAGGTAAACCTGTGTTAGAATTTAGTGTTATATACATATTGATTCTATTTACATTCTAAATAAGAACATTAATAAAAGATAGATGCTGAATATTTAAAAATGTCAGTGCAACTACAAATGTAAGACTGAGTCCCAAGCTAATATTTCCTAACTGAAAGACTATGGTTTTATTATTAAGAATAAAAATTTTAAAAGTATGTGCATGTCTGTGTAATAGACTATTTCAAGCTCATTTTTAATAGATACAGGTGGAAAGTTTCTTAAGACTTACAGCTTAGATATGCTTGAGGAAAATTATACAATTTGGCTTGCAACAAGGTCGTCAGGTGCATTAGATATTAGAGTCCTCTAAACACAAAACTAGTAGGATCATTTCTTTTACTTAAGGTGAACCATATCTACAGAAACACTTGCTCTCAACACATAGTTTAGTTTGGATGAAGTAACTGAGTACAGTGGCCTTGCCAACTGGACACATGAAGTTGTGACAAAGAACACAACTTCCTCCAATGTAAGGATGGACACAGAGGTCCTGTGACAGCAACACACACATGAAGAACAGTGTCGCATGACTTTAGTAGCCTTAGTCTAACATAGCTCAAGAGGAGATATTTTATTTTCAAAACTATTATTATATCACTCATTTTCAATTATCAGACTCAATACTCTCATTTTTATAGGAACAAATATGTTCTGTGGAAATTAGGAAAAAAGATTTAGATTCCTAATTTAAAGGGAAAAATTTGCCTCCTAAGGTGGAAGGCCATATCTTTACTCCGTGGCACAGCTTAGTGGAACGTCCTGCATTTGTATCCCACCCCTAGCATTTTCTAGCTGTGTGACCCCAATATCTTTACATGTGAAATGGGGACACTAGAGTTGTCATATCATGCTTCAACGAGTGTTCTGTCAAAGTTCAAACTATGGAACTATTAGGTGGGCTCATTTCTTAAGAGACAAAATGAAATAACAGCTCCAAACTTCAGTTTTTCTCCTAGGTGTCACTAAAATAAATATTTCAGTTTATCCTGTTGAGTCTAAACTAAGTCAGTAATACTTAATTTGGATCTGTGGGTTAAAATCAGGCGATCACTGGTTATGAATATTGATAAGTTGTTATAGCATTTGAATTCTATTGGTACAATCTCTGTTCTCTATGAAAGTGAAATTCAGCCATGCATTGGGAAAACAGAGCAAAATAGACATACAAAAATATTGCTTCTTCATTCTATCACTTGAAGTAAATTCTGATGTGTAAGAATTTATTTCCCAATCAAAATCTAAATGTTAATTTTATCAAAAAAATTCTTATAGTTGTGGAACCTGTCGTTGTTGGTGATGTTCCCTGCACATTTTAGTATTGTCTGTTCCTGTGTAATTGTTCCATTCACTTGAATATGTGATCTTGCCATGTAGGGTCCCAACTTGTCTGTGCTTTGAGGGACCAGCATGGGATTGGCATACATCTGAAGCTCAGTAGATCAAGATTTAGATAAATGAAAGCATGAGTAAAGGACAGGAAAAAAACTAGTCCAGAATGGAAAATAAGCTTGTTAACTTTGTTTTATGTTAAGATGAAAAAGAAAAGCTAGAATATTACTGGACATATGCAAAATATTTACATTATCCTGACCACATTTTGAAATGCTTTGTATATTTTAAAAACACAAGTAGGGGAATGGGGTAAAGAGAATCAAGTTATATCATGCACAGGTACAAATTCTTTATGTTGAATAGGATCATTACATACATCTAAAATGTACCAATAACATCTGATGAAAATAATATAAAAACACACCACCCCTGAAATTGAGTATAGATTGTTATTGATAGTTTTAAATAAGCAAGCCACGGAGTGGGCATAACCTGGTAAAGAAGGATAAAAGAACAAAGAGTTCTGCATCAGGAAAAATACATGTTGCGGTAGTGACTGAAAAGATCCTATGGCTAGGAAGGGGATAATTGCTCCCAAAACACACCAAGAATCACCTTTGTTGACACTCACCAAAACATAAGAATCCAAGTCATAATTGTATCTGTACTCCAATTTTGAAGGAGTATTTAGGTCTTTTCTTCAAAAACTGAAAATACAAAGAACATAGCAAGTATCTGTTTGAGGCTTAGAGTTGACATTTGTGACTTTAATGTTATGTGAGGGTGACTTCCTTTCAGATAAGCATGATGTTCTCTCCTGGCATGTACTGTAACTTATCATTACCTGATTTCCTGAGGGAAAAGAACTTTCCAGACCTGGCTTGCATCCCGGCTGTCACTCCTCAGTCTCTGACAGCATTTCACATCATTTTCATTGCATTGTGCTAACATATAGATCAGCTCATCATAAAACCCAGAGATGGGGAGCTCTAAGAAAGCCAATATATATTGATCTTTCCAGATGAATAAATCATATGAATCCTGCAAAATTCCAGAGAAGCGTGTTCTCAGATTCCAAGAAGCACCCAAGCAATTTTTGATGGTTCTAGAGTAGGAAAAATATTATTTTGAATCAGTAGATATAGGAAATCTTTAAAAATCCCTATTGGATAGCATGACAAAAATTTTCTCTCCATGATTGTGTGGCATTAGAAGGACCCCTATCTATTTTGGATTACCTGAATGTCACACTGACACGGTACCATGATATGCTACAACACAGCAGCACTGCGGCTTGTAAGACCGAGTTTCATGGCCCAACAGTTATGTGACCTTGAGTAAGTCATTAACAACCTCTGAATCTTTATTTTCCTCATTTCAAATAGAAATTACAGTATAGACTTCTAGTGCTCTGGTAACTATAAGTCACATTTGAATTTCAAGAGGTTAGCGTTGATTCTAGCAGATGGCAGTTGCTCAGTATACGCCGATTTTCCTTCTTTGCACTCTCCATATGGATCCTCGTTTGAAGTAACCTCAGTCTGATTTCAGATTTCTAGTGAGGTTGCGTACTTGGTTGCAACTCAATAGTCACAACAAATTCAAATAAACATGGAAGAAAGCGTTTTAGTTTTTGAAATAGTCTGTGCTCCTTTCAAGAGGCAAGTTCTTCTTTGGGAGCTATGGAAACATCACACTTCCCTAGTCCACTTGTGAGAGCCAGACTAGTATCAAGAGGTCAGCTTCTATTGTTTCTAAGGTAACATCAAAACTTGATCTCACTTTTACAAAATCAAGCTTTTTTCTTTCTTTGCCAAACCTGTCTTGAAAATAATAAGGCTAAAGTTTATTCTTTTGATTTAACTTAATTTCCTTCTACCAACAAAAAAGAAAGTTCTACTTTAAATGATAAGTCTAATAATGTTATATTTAGGCAATTATGTTGTGTCTCTCCCTGTTCAATTTCTACATATGTCCCTTTACCACATACGTAATTGTCAGGCTTAACTTATGTCCTGCTGTCTTACTTGTCAAAGAACTTCATCTCACATGGCTTCTGTGGGGGTAGAGAGTTGAAAGTGGTGTCTTCAGTTCATATAATTTCTTTTTAACCTATTCTAATGTATGACAATATTCTGGAACATCTTAATACTAGAAGAAACATTTCATGGTGGGAAAAATTAATTTTGCCTTTTGGCTCAGTCTCTTGTACCTAAAGGAGAAAGCAGTGATGGGAAACTCCAAACCCTCCACAAGCTAGCTGTGGTCTGAATTTCGGTATTTTCCCCCAAACTTATTTTGAAATCCAAGGTGATCATATGAGGAAGTAGAATTACTGAAAAGTAAGTTGGCCATAAAGGAAGAGCCTTCATGAATAGGATTAATGCACTGGAATCTTCTGAGAGGCCAAGATTCACTCCACTTCGAGATTATAATGTACAAGCAACTGTCTGTGCATCAGAAAATAGATGGTCCTAATCATTTATGAAACATGCCAGAACCTTTATGTGTGACTTTCCAGCACTCACAGCAGTAAGAAATAAAGGTCAGCCTACCATCCCATGATATGGTACTCTAGCAGTCTTAAGACTGAGACAAAGCCTTTTCCACAAATTTTTGGAAGTTTTGTACAATTTTTGAAGACAGTTTTAACATATGGGTAATATAAACACACACACACACACACACACACACACACACACACATTCAAAATTGGCCTTGAGCTTCAAGCAGTCAATTTGGCCTTCCTAAAAACCCTTAAAGTGGTAACAGTGCTAAAACAGCAGACTGAAGTGACACCCAGGATTTGGAGGCATTTTTAATTAATGTCAGACAGGCATCGACAAGGAATGGTCCTTAGAAAAATGTCATGCCTCAAGTGTTCAGGGAGGAAGGTCTTTATGGGGCTGCAAAAGAAGTACATAGATACAGTGCTTGGCTATCTTTGAATAGTTCTTATGACATGTATCTCACTGGCCAGCCAGTTCTAAGGGACCACAGTAACAGGAACCATAACAAAAAAATCTTACTTGGACAAACAACAGAATGATGTGTACTGGCTTGCGGGGGTGGGGGGAGTTATGCTCCAAGAGTTCTCATTTATGTTTGTTGTTGTTATTTTAGATTTTTGCTTTTTAATTTTCTTTCTCTTGTTGCTTTTTGAGACAGAGTCTTGTGATGTAAATCAGGCTGCTTAATCTCACTCTGTATCCTAGGCTGCCCTTGAACTCATGGTGAGCCTCCTGTTGAGTTACCCAAGTATTGGAATTCCAGACATGTGACACCATGCCTAGAAGTACTTACTCAAACATTAAGAAATGTTTTGCCTCTGCAGCACTTTGAATGTAGTTGAATATTCACAATGAACATTCACTTGAGAATGTGCCTTTCTATACAACCAGGTATATCTGCCTGGAGCACCTTCCTGAAGCTACTTGGAGAAAGTTTGTACAGATATCCATGGGACGCTACTGGCAAGGGGCTTTCATTGCAAAATGCATACATTAGCCTCAAAGATATGTCATCTAATTTATTATTCAAACGTCCTTTGATTTTTCTTTCCCAGTTCCTAAATCCTTCCCTAAACAATAAATACATTCTCAAAATAGATAGTATATACTATAAACATAAAATACTCTATAGCCTATGCATACAGAATGACTTGATTAGTAAAAGTCAGACTATAGCATAAGTCACTTGTTTAAAACAAAAATGAGGCCAGTTTAGTGACCAGAAGAATCAATAAGATATGCAGAATGCCTATAGAATCCCAAGGTCGCACTATATGTATCAATGTAGAAATATCTTCATAGTGTCACTGACTGAATACTATATTCATCATGCAGTGTATCTGAGCCATAGACCCCTAGGACTCAAACGTCACATGAAGGACACAGAAGTACAACGTTCTCCTTACTGAGACAAATATCCTGAGACCTCTAGTGACCTCTTAATTCTTTTAGTGAAACACCTTGCTACAAAGCAAAGAAGAAGCAGTCACAGTTTCATCGAGCTTATCAAACAATAAATCATTGAAATAGAGAATGGAAATGTTGTAGTAGGTAACTTTTGCTAATATTAAGGACTAAATCACTTGTGACTATAATCAGGAAATTTTTTAGTAAGAGGATGTGCATGAAACACTATTCTATTGGATAAAAGTGTGCAAACAAGAGATAAGTTAAAGAACATTGTTAGGGGAAGCTTATTTAAAAAGTAAAAATCATGACACAGACACAAAGATATATACAAAGATTTTAACTATTTTCATCTCAATTAATTATTACACAGATTCATAAGATAACATAAACAATCAAAAGAGCAAATGAACATGCACAAGTAGTATATGGAAATTGAGAAATAGTGGTATCTTCAATAGACTAGAAATCCATTTTGTCTCCATGGTACAAAACTTATTTGCACTTCTGTGAAGACAAACCATCTTTACTAATATCATCCTTCCACAAATACCTCCACAGAGATAAAGAAGAGTTAAAAGCAATGAAGCAATGAGAGGTAGCTATCATTGGTAGAGCAATGAGAGGTAGCTTCAGAGTTATCTGTAGAGAACAGATAACCCTGAAGGATTATTTATTTATTTATTTTTATGTATTTGGTACATGGTACAGGGTCTCACTGCACAGCTCAGACTCATAGTGATCGTCGTGTTTTAGGCCTCCCAGGACTGGGATTACAGGTATGTGCCACTACACCCAGACTCAGTGGCTGACTCAGCACGCCCGGGGTCGGGGCTGGCATGAAATGTGGTGCTGGGAATTGAGCCCTGGTCCCTGCACTTGCCTAAGCAGGTGATTAGTCCACTGAGCTGTATCGCCTGCCCTGAAGGATCCTATAGTGTCCAACAGCCGATGGTAAAGGTAACAGGTAGGCATTTATCTTGTTCTGGAATCTTATAACTAATAACATGAATAAAAATAAAATTAAAATACAATGCACTAGTTTTTTTCAGAGATATCTAAATGAATTTCCAAACTTTTTGTTATATTAAAATTCCTACTTTGGGGGGGCTGGGGAGATAGTTGAGCAGTCTAAGTGCCTACTTGGCAAGTACAAGGACTTGAGTTTGATCCCCAGGACTGCCCTGGATATACTTACTGTGCTGGCCCCAAAACTGGGAGTGGTGGTGCACACCTGTAATCCTAGCACTGGGGAGGGTGAGACAGGAGGACCTCTGAGTCTGAACTGTATAGCAAGACCCTATACCAAATAAATAAACACAATTTTTTAGAAAATGCTACTTTCGGCTCACTATTTTTTAGTTCCTTGGTAGGTATGTGAGGAAACTTTTGGAGAATAAATATAAAATTAATAAAATACAATGAAAGGGAAAAAACAAACAATATTACCCAATCAATTAAGAAAACATCACAAAAATCAACAAATTTTAAAGAGTTAAATGGAGTCTAATATGTAATAAAGTTATAAAGACTCCCTTAGCATTTATCAGATCCTCCCTATTTTGATATCTGCACAGGCTAAAGTGGAAAATATACTCACTGCAGAGGAACAAACATGTAAATGGGAAAAAAGTAAGTACCAATTTGCACTGAATATAAGAGATAAAATGAGACTACTCTGGGGCTTATGGGATGCTAGAGTAATAATGAAACATACTGCCAGAAGCAAATCTCGTGTCACCATCTCTGCACCCTTTACAATAGCTTAAGCCCTGTCCAGCATCTTTTGGTTATGAAGATAATTAACCATAATGTATGTTTTAAGACTTTCACTGAAATTTATTGGTCATGATTTTAAAACCAAAGTGCACAATATAGTATTAGATTCCCGAAAAAGATAAAATTTGACTTTTTTTCATAATTAGGAAGAATGCAGGTACAGGTAGGGGCAGTGATTACAGGGCAATGTGAAATAAGAATAGCCCAGAAAAATACTGATACAGTGAGAAAGCTACCCATTACAAATGCTAATGTGCTCTACAAAGGAGTAACACCTAAGGTAAATTCTCAGTGTTGAAATGACAGAATAGAGAGGAGATAAGATTGCCCATTTTTGACATTCAATGTTGTTTTAGAATAATAGCAGCCTATATGTATTTAATAGTGTATAAATGACTTGACTGAAAGATACCGTATATGATTTGTGTATACATGAATATGTATGTGTAAAAGTATTTTATTTAATCCTGAAAATAACCATATGAGAAAACATTATTATTATCTCTATTTTATAGAAAAGGTAGAACTAGTTTAAAGAGGTCAAAGTAATATTATTCAACTGCTACATAGCAGAAGCAATCTGTTTTTTTGTTCATTTGTTTGTTTTGTTTGTTTTGGTGGAACCAGGGATTGAACTAGGCCCTTGCACTTGCCAGGGAAGCGCTTGTTCCACTGAGCCATCTCCCTGGCCCCAGCAGAAGCAATCTGGACCTAGATTATAAGTCTGTTGGCTGGTTTGTGAAATATTCTACCATCATTTCCCACTGTTTTCCAAAATATATACTTCAAATAATGGTTTAGTAACCTTCTCTAGAGAAACACAACGGGTAGGGTTGAGATTTGATGGTTTATTTTATGTACACACACACATAAAATTACATACATACATGTATGCTTCTACTTCCCATGATGCACCAGATTGTAACCATTTCTCTAAAACAGGAGATAAAGGGGTTTTCTGTATCAGGAATTGAATCCAGGTCCTTGTGCTTGCCAGGCAGGGGCTCTGCCACTGAGTTACATATTGAGTCTACTCAGTTCTTGAATGATGTTTACTCTTCTCCTCATATCTCAAAAAAATTTTTAAAAGGTGTAGAGTTAATACGCACTGCTGTAAAAGCATCACATTTTAAACTAGGTGATAAAAGAATGAGAACAAAGTACAGCAGGGGGCCTGCCCATTAGCTCAGTTGTTTAAGTGCCTGCTTAAGCAAAGGAGTCAGGCTCAGGTTACTGCGGTTCAATTCCCAGATCCTCGTGCCTTACCAGACCTGCCCTTAAGGCCTTCTGAGTCAGCCAAAACAACCAAACCAAACCAAACCAAACTAAAACAAAACAAAACTTCTGAAAATGCAGCAAAGTTATGTGATTAATATATAAACTAAATATAAAATATATATCAATTATAGTTCTCTTTTCTGCAACTGAGGATGTGATCCGGGCATTATGCATGATGGTCATTTTCTACCTTCCATTCAGTATTCCCCTTGCCTTCAGCAAAGACCTCATTCGGTTGTGTTTTTATACTTGAAGGGCCCTGAACCTTCACTCCTGAAAGATCTGTATCATTAATCGTCATGCATGAATGGGATTGTTGTGCTTTTCCATTGACCTCCAGTGCCCTAAGAGAGATCCTGTAATCCAGGCACATTCCTTCTAACCTCCTTTGTTAATTACTAGCCATTAAAGACCTTATCTACTATCTTGACCTGTTGTCTGAGAGGCACAAGGAGACCAAAATAACCAGGTGGCAGTCTCGATTTCTAGTTCAATGGAAACAATGCTGTTATTTATTTATTTATGTTATTCATGCTGTTATTTATGTTGTTATTTCACTGGAGGCATTCTTTCCTCTGAAATGAAGACCTATATTCCAACAGATCATAAAGATAAAATCTTGAGGCAGATAAATTGTTTATTGCATCCGTATACATAATAGTGAGTGGTGTCACATCCCTTCCTACCCCCTGATTCCTGATCCCATGTTTCCTGACTATAGAAAACATATTTCCATATATTAGGATTTAGATTAAACTCGTAGTGATTCTGCTATTTACAGCCTCACAAGTGCTGGGATTACAGGTGTGTATATATAATTTTATGGAGACTTTGTTCTAGTCCTGTATTACCTTGTCATCTAGTTACACAATTATTTAGTTTTCAAAAGACTATTTCATTATGTTACCAAGCCAACTGAATGAAGGTTACAGGGAACATAGTGAGAGTAGTGATTTCCTCAAGCATGGGCCTACTGGTACACTTCTTTAACTGTGAATTCAATCAATTTAAGAAACAATGATGCATGAAGTACTATGACAGTGCATAAAGCATCTGTCAGTACACAGCTGGTAGTTTTGGCAGGAGCATTGTGTATGAGGATGGTAATTTCATATTCAGAGTAAGTGTCCACTATGGAAGGCAAAACACTGGCCCTTTTAGGATGGAAGCACCCCAGTGTAACTGACCTACCACCAGGGAGCTGGCTCATCACCTGAGGGATGTCGGAACTCAGTGTTGGCTTCTGCTGTCAAAAGGTTAGTGCTTCTGTGTGGCCACAGACACCACAAACATTCATTGTGAATGCACAAACCCATTGGATGAGGGCAGGGATAGCTAGACAAAGATGACGCCTGATCCTTACCCATTTGATTACTAATGTCTTCATCTACTGAAGTTGCCTTTCAGTGAACATTCACATGAGATGCAAATATCTCCTCATTATTTGTTCTTTCAAAGAGATATCTATGTATCTCTTCTCCAAGTCTCTGTTTGCATTTTTCCAAGTCCCTGACCACCCAAACTACTGGCTACAGCCCACTAAATGGTATGTAACCTCACGTGTGGCTAGTTTTCCTTCCAAGCAAAGTGCATGACTATGTACAAGGCACACCGCTTAAGTTCTTTCTACTTGGAGGGTCATTCACTGGAACCCTTAAAGGATGTCCCAGAAAGCATTTATAGTGTTGCAGATGTCTGCCTTAGGGAGGTGCTTGCTTAGTATGCATAACCATATGTAAAGCTAATCTTTTTTTTTTTTTCAGAACCAGAGATTGCACTCAGTCCCTTGCACTTGCCAGGCAAGCGCTTATTCTACTGAGCCATCTCCTAATCTTTTGTTCCACCATCAACTGTTTGCAAGGAGCTCCCCATGGGGCAATAAAGGGTTTGATGGGAGAGAGAATGTAGCATAGGCATAGTGGGTACCCAAGTATTGTCCCACTTCATTAGATAACGTACTTGAGCCATTAGGATCTGCTTGGGGCAATGCTGGTATGATTTGGTTATGATGTGTTTCTCAGTCTTACCCAATTTATGGGTTGACAGGCCAGGATAATATCCAGTTAATGATAAGGCATTCAGAACACATGATAGTTTGGTGGCCTATTAACAATGATTTGATTTCTTCTAAGGCCTAGTCAGTTCCAATCCAACAACTGTCTTATAAGAACAGCAGTTATTTGTGGGTGGCTTGAGGGGCACTCTCCACAATTCTAAAGGTCTGCACATTGGTTCATCCATAAAGTCTTGCCAAAGAGCATATCTATTTATTTATTACTGACACTTCAAAGTATCGTTGCATCTGCTTAGTCATGTGATTCAAGTAACAGACCAGTCTATAAAGCAGTTCTGGACCTATTACAGAGCTTCTCTTGTTCTTGACCACACTCAAACCTAGCAACGTTGTAGGCACAATAAGAGGATCAAAGTAATACACCTGATTGAAGAATCTGTTGCCTCCACATTTCCAAAGATTCTCACTGAGTATTGAACTTTTTTCCTGGTTTTAGAAGAGGCAAACACAACTTCACTTTTACCTTAGAAGAGATATTTCCATATGTTTAATGTCCCTGGATCTCTAGAAATTCTAGAGATAGAAAGCCTCCAGATTTTAGTTATATTTACTTTCAATCCTATGACACTGAACCTTACCCAAAAAAGTCTAAAGGAGTCCCTGTTCCTCCCTTACTAGGGTCAAACCGTGTAATGTCATCAGTGTAAAGATGAATATATCTTATAGAAGGAATTAGAAACCAAGATCCCTGCATACTAATTTATAAAATAGGGTTGGAGAGTTTATATATTTCTGACATAAAGAAGGTATATTCTTCATTTTGTCATAGAAAGTGAGTTGATTTGAGTGGGCCTAATGAACTGAGATGGAGGAAAAGGGATTTTCTAGATTAATAACTGCACAACAGGTGCTAGAGGATGTGTTAGATTGCTCAAGAAATTAAACATTAATAATTCACTGTCATGCTACAGTATCTATCTTCTCCATGGGACCAACGGAGCAGCACTGATATTGAGTATCACCATCATTGTACGTTCAGTCCTTGTGGTAATCTTTGCAATCCCTTCAAGAATGTGTTACTGCTTTTATTTTTCTACTTGTTAAATGTAGGCATCTGAATGGTTTCCATAATAGCTTTCACTCCACAGGCAAAAATCAAAGGTATTTTCCAGCCTCTAAGTATGCTTAACCCAATCATTCATTATGGAACTAAGGAAATTTCCACAACATGAGTTTTCGGTAGAAACTGAGATGAATTGACTTCCATTAGCTCCTGCTCTGACTAGAAGGTCACAGTGAGGTTCAAGATCTCTCAAGATCAGCATTAATTCAGAGCCATTAGTACCCCAAAGGTCGGATTATCTTCTTTTCCCCTAGTATAGAGTAACACTAGTCAAAGATCACAGGTTTATTTGGAGAAAATCAGGAGAAAGGAACAATATAAACTGTGCTAATGTACTAGAATACTTCCTGGAGGAGCTCTTTCCACCCCTTCAGTCAAAGGGTTCTGAGTCTGTAAATTGTCCAAGCAGGAAAGTAAATTGAGTGGTCATAACTGTTTCTATGATTGAGTTGCACTTTGTTTACTTGCCCTAGAACTTTTCTGCTTAATGCATAAAGTAAGAATTCACTACAATTAAATTTCTCTTCTGGAAACACCATGAGGCAATACTATAAATCTGTATAACTCAGCCTGTTCTGGTTGCTGTTTTTACTCTGGTATTTATTATTGAATTTATACCCACCATGTCTTTGGTAGTTGAATGCCACCAGTCAGCCTCTGACATTATGATTCATTTATCCTCACTGCATTTAGATTTTCCAATTGAATGGCTGATATTGAGACAGTAAGGTCTGACCTTTACAGTATAATGATTATGGACAACTTCGGGTTGCAAGGACTCCCCTCACAAATTTGTTTCAAAGTTCTAGTGAAAAAAAATATATCTTCTAGAGCTTACCAGTGTGAGTGAATAGATCTTAATTATAAATCCACTATAATATGCCAGTCCTTTCCTCTATGTTAAATCAAGGAAGGTCATACATTTCCAATTTGCTCACAGTGGGTCACATTATTAAACACATTTTAGCTGTAAACCAAACAAACAGAGCATTTTCTCATTCCATAAGCTGTGACATTAAATGCCAAATCATATTTAGTGATACAGATCAATACTTTTGACCTGGAATGGACTTTAATTATTTCACTCCCTTAATGTCCTGATCTTCACACTTTCCTTATGTGATGACATAAGAATTAGAATTGAGTTGCTCTATTGGAGGGTAAGGTACTTCCTGGTAAATACTTGGTATCTCACCTTGAGTTCACTAGAACTTGAGCCTAATTATAAATTTAGATGAAACCAGCAGAAGTAAGGGTGAGTCCTGAAGAGAAACAACTTTAGCTTTCAGGGTAAATGCCTCAGGGGAGGCCATTAATCTTTCCTCAGTGGTGCAGAATTAAATCCCAGGGCAGCTGCAAATGGGGAAAAAGATTCTGCTGTGGGTGGGAAATCTCTTCCCTTGACAAAATTCGCCAAAAGTTATGGTTACCATCCCCACCTCATCAGCATCCCTCCACAAGAGTTCATTCTGAATTAAAGATCCTAAAACGGCTCAATCAGTGGCCCTTCTGTAACACTAGGATCCCCAGTAAACTGGATGTTCAGTTTACATTGTAATCCAGCTAGCTCCTAGGTAAGATCCTGCATTTAATTTTCAACAAGTTTAGCCATGTGACTATAGACTTTATCGTTCCCCTTCAGACTTGAAAGGACCTAGAAAACCTTAGTTCATTTATGTGATGTTTATGCTAAGAATCTGACACACTCTCTCCTGTGATATTGAGAGAAAACAATCAATGTTGCCATATATTTAGCTTTTTACAAATGTTTAAAAACAGCAGATATGATTAATTAGCACCTTGGTTTTTGGGAGTCATTGATCAGACAGATCCAATTGTTGTCCTGTAGCTCCTCCTAATAGTAGCTTGACAAATAAACATCAGCCAGTTTTCAGTCCTGCTCACTTCTCCTTCTGAATTTGGAATCCAGATTCTTTCCACCTCAAACAGAGATTTGAATGAAGTGCACAAAAAGCAGTGGCAACATTCATCTGAAAAAGTGAAAAAGTAAAAGTGAAGAGGAATAGAGGAGTTGGCTCTGCAGAGGAAGCTTGGAATTCAGAAAAGAAGAAAAGCAAGATAAAACTACACCCTGAAGAAAGCGGGGAGTTATTGTGAGGAAAGACATGGTAGCAAGCGCTTCTAGGTGTCTGTATCCTTTTATGCTGTCCACATCTCCAGGAAATTCATGAGAATATTTACATACCCATGCTAAGAGGTGGTGTTCGGATCCCATGTTGCAGGCCGACACCACGTCTAGGCCATCCTAGAAAATCCTGTGTGAGTTCTTCCAAAAAGTTCCTAGGCAAGGCTT
>NDGN011542594.1:1544-14336 GCA_002564285.1 Tympanoctomys barrerae
TTCATTAAGAGAATGTAACTATATATCTATCCTAACCATTTTGAATACCCAGATACAAAATGGTCATTCATCTGTAAACCCTTTTTTTGTTTAGTTCTGTCATTTAAATATTGTAAGTATGTGAATTCAGCAAAATATTCCAAATAAGCCCAGTAGTCCATAATAGTATTGGACGACCTTATTTTATTTTGATAAGAAACTTTTTATGGCAAATCTACTGCCAACGTCATATTAAATAGGACAGTGGGAATGCTTTTCCTCTAAAATCAGAAAAAAAAATAGGGGCTGGCGAGATAGCTCAGTGGACTAAAGCACCTGCTTAGGTGAGCTCAGGCAAGTGCAGGGATCTTGGTTTAATCCCTGGCATACCAACCCCACCCCAAGGGTGGCCTGAATCGGCCAGAGTCCAGGTATAGTGGCACATGCCTATAATGCTAGAGCTTGGGAGGATGAAAACAGGAGGATGACTATGAGTCCAAGCTGTGTAGTGAGATCCTATAACAACTAAATACATTACAAAAAATCAGAAATAATAAAAGATATCTGCCATCACCACTACTATTCAACATAGTTATTTAAGTATCAGCCAGAGTAATCAAGCAAGAGAGAGAGGGAAATAAAAAAAATGTGTAGGAAAAGAAAAAGTTAAGTCATCATTGTGCAGATGACATGATACTCTACGGAGAAGACCCAAATTTCCACCAAAAGACTCCTAGAATGAATAACCAAATTCAATTGTGTTAAGAGGATACAAAACTCAACACAAAAAACTGACTAGTGTTTCTATACACTAATCATAAGTTTACCAAGAAAGAAATTATGGACACAATATCTTTTATGATAGCATCAAGAAAAATGTAATGCCTACAGGACTCAAACAAACCAAGATCCCTGGTTCTTCCAAAAAAATAAATAAAAATAAATAAAATAAACAAACCAAAGAAGGAAAAGACCCCTACAATGAAAACTACAGTACTGTGTAAAAAGAGATTTAAGACAACATCAGAAAATGAACTAATAGGGCCAGGGAGATGGCGCTTCCCTGGCAAGCATAAGGGCCCGAGTTTGATCCCCAGTTCCGAAAAAAAAAAATCAACTAATATCCCCTGCTTCTGAATAAGCAGAATCAATATCATCAAAATATCCATACTTCCAGGGGCCAGGGAGATGGCTCATTGGAATAAGTGCTTCCCTGGCAAGCACAAGGGCCTGAGTTCAATCCCTGGTTCCACAAAAAAAAAAAAAAAATCCATACTTCCAAAACTGATATTTAGATTTAATGCAATCTCAACTTAAATACCACACCACTCTTCACAGATCTAGAGAAAGCAATTCTAAAAACTTATGCAATCAGAAGAGGCCCAGAATAGGAAAAGCAATCACAGTAACAAGATCCATGCTGTATTCATCACAATCCTTGAAGTTCTATTGCAAAGGTATCATGATAAAAACAAAAACAAAACAAACAAACAAACAAACAAAAAAAAAAACAGTATGGCAGGAAAACTGGCTGTCTGCATGCTGAAGAATGAATCCAGATCCACAGAGCTTCCTAAACAGTAAGCTAAAATAAAAATGTGTCAGTGATTCAAATATTAAAACAGAAACACTTCATCTTCTGGAAGATGATGTAGGTAAAACCTTTGAGGGCACAGGCATTGCAGTTTCTGAACAGAATCCCAGCTGTGCAGGAAGTAACACTAAGAGTCCACAAATGGTATCACAGCTGGTTGAAAAGTTGCTGACTAGCAAAAGAAACCATAAACAGGGAAAAAACATCCCACAGAATGGAAAATAGTTTTGCAAGTTGCTCACCAAAGGACTAATATCTAGAATATATAAAGAACTGAACATGATTAGACTCTCCAAATTTAGAGGCCAAATCCAAAAATGGGCAACTGAGATGAATAGGTACTTCTCAGGTGAAGTAGAAGCAGCTGATACATACATGAAAAAAATGTTCAAATTCACTGGCATTAGTACTGCAAACTAAAACAGCACTGAGATTCCATCTTACTTCAGAAAGAACAGTTATATTCAATCAGTGAATATAATTTGATCCCCAGTACAAAGAAATAACAAATAAATAAATAAAATTGGCAAGTTATTGGCAAGGCTGTAGGGAAAAGAAACTTTTCTCTATTGCTGGTGGGAGTACAAACTGCTACAGCCACTATCGACATCAGAATGGAGATTCCTCAAAAGAACTAAAAATAGAAATTCAATTCAGCTCAACTATTGCCTTTCTAGGTATCTTCCCAAAAGAGTATTATAGTGATACACGGGTAAGCATGGCTATAGCAGCACAGTTCATAACATCTAAATATGGGAAATAGCTATATGTCCAGAAATAGATGAACAGCTAAAGAAATGTGCTACTTACACACTATGAAGTACAACTCTGCCAGAGAAGGATAGACTTGAGTCATTTGTAGTAAGGTGGAAGCACCTTGGGAATATCATGCTAAGTGTAGTGGTTCCTTCACACAAACTCCAATATTGATCAGTTTCTCCTATGAGCCCCAAGCAGTATATAAAGAACAAAATAGAAGGCAGTTAGCAGCAAATTAGTAGCCACATCTTTTGCAAATAGGAGAGGGGCCAAGATAAGGAAAAGCGTGAAAAGGCAAGGGAAGGGGATAAGAGAATTAAATTGTGCTATGTTTATGCACCAATTCCTCAAGAGAAATGTCATTATGATGTAATGCAAAACTTACCAATGAATAACTAACATTAGAAAACATATTCTATGAATCAATGCATTGTTATAGAAATGAACATTTTGAATACAGACTGTAGTTATAGTAGAGTAGCTATAGACATGCAGGGGAGGTGATGTCTGATTCTAAGAACAGGGGTAGAAAGGGCCAAAGCATGTTGAAGAAGAAAGGAAAGCAAGGCTCAGGACACAGCCCAGCACACGCAGGCATTCGGAGTCAGCACATCATTATAACTAGCCCGTTTTGCATTAAAAGGATTTCATTCCATTCTAACAAAGGTCAGGGAGAGTTGTAAAGACTGGACCATATTTGCACTTCACAAAATTAATTATGACACCACAGAAGAAATACTTTTAAAAGATCATTTAAGGACATATTTATATTTTTATATAACTAGGAAAGAAGTTACATTGATTAATGGGGAAAACAACAAGAGTCAGAGAGTCTTCAGGAGAACTGCACTACAGTAATGCATCTCTTCTTTCAATAATTATTGAATCATTATTATTGCCTTTTAGAAGGGTCTAACTATGTGTTCAAGCTGGCCCTTAATTTGCTATGAGGCCCGCACTGGCTTGAACGGCTTTGTGGGCATCCTACCGCCTCAGCCTCCTGAGTGCTGGGATTACAGGTAGATGCCAGCTTGAAATATTTATGTATTGAATAAATTGAATACCTTTGTATGGTAGGTATTAAAAACATACCAACAAGTCATGTAAACTTTCTTATTTTTGTGGTTCTCATCCTATTTTATAGTGGGAAACTGCCTGACATTTAAATAGTATTTGCTTTGTGCCAGCCAGTATGTTGGGCAACTGACATTGACTAAGCCACTTAAGATAAGCCTCAGCACGACTGTGATGGAACCAACAGCCAGGGGAGCCACAGGTGGGAATCGAACTCAATAGAAGTTCAGGACTCAGCCAAAACTCACTGGCTTTAGTAACTAAGCAGGCATGCCCAATGACATATAAAGACTCTGAGGTCCAGGTTATTATTATTATTGCCTTTATTCCTCCAGGAATTATTATTATTGCCTTTTAGAAGGGTCTAACTATGTGTTCAAGCTGGCCCTTAACTTGCTATGAGGCCCGCAATGGATTGAATGAGTATAAGTAGCAAAAGCACTTTAAATGATTAAGTGTAGCACAACTTTTAAAATTTTATCTACAAGGCAATGCACTTAGTTTTCAGCTAATTCTTTGTGAAAGAAGGTGAGAGAATTTGGGAACAAGAAGTGGCCCTGCTTCCTGGATTTGTGAAGCCCTCTGACCAGTTTCACCACCTTGTTCCCAAAGACTGAAGTACCTCCCTTGAGCTGTGCTGAAAACACTGTTTTCAGTGTCTGCAACTCATTCCTCTGACAGCTCCGTAAGTGGAGTTGGAGACAGCAAGTGGCACAGCATCAAGATGGAAGACTACAAGGGCCAGGCAGACAGCTCAGCAGACTGAAATGCCTGCTTAGGCAGATGCAGGGGCCAGGGGTTCGATCCCCAGGCCTGCTGTGCCAGCCCTGCCCCCAGGGCACACTGAGACTGCAAGTGAGACTGGGCATGGTGGTGTGCATCTGTAATCTCAGCAGATCACTATGAGTCTGATCTGGTAGTGAGACCCTGAACACACTGTAGACCCTTCCCTAAAATACAAAAAAAGAAAAAAGAAAAAAAAAATGGAAGACTGCACCTTTCTTCACTGAAGAGCCCAGCAAGAGGAGGAGGAGGAGGAGAAGGAGGAAGAGCAGCGTGTGCCTGGGCTTGTCCTCTGGAGGAATAAACCAGAGCTCCTAGGAACAAAATTAGAGCGGTGTCCTGGGTTCTCCCTCCCAAAGTGCCAGGAAAATTGTTTTTCTCCAAGTGTCACTCAAAATTACCTTGAAGGGTGACAGTCCAAATTGAGAATGAGTCAGGCTACATAATTAGTCTGTTCATGTTTTTCTTGTAATTTATTTGTCAAAAAGGGTACCACTACTCCTGATACAGAGAAAACCTTATACTAAGTGGTGGTTATAACTGAATAACTCATTCAGGAAACTTCTCACCTAGCAATAATATAGTAACTGTCAACGTAAACCATCTAATGGAATACTGTTTCCTTAGCGTGGTATTCATTTTCTCTCTCAACATCAACAAAATCCTTATAGACAGCTAGTTGACAATTGACATTTATTTATTTATTGTACTTTAGAGAAGGGTCTACAGGGTGTTCAGGGTCTCACTACCAGATTGGACTCCTAGTGATCTGCCTATTTACAGCCTCCCAAGAGCTGGGATTACAGGGGCATGCCACCACGCCCTGTCTCAATTGCTGTCTCAGCGCAACCTGGGGACAGGGCTGGCATGAAAGGCCCTGGGATTGAACTCCTAGTCCCTGCGCCTGCTTGCAGGTGCTTTAATCCGCTGAGCTATTTGGCTGGCCCCTGACTTTTTATTATTAAGGGAAGAACCAGATTAATAAATCAGTAACTTTAATAAATTAACGTTAGTCATTCTAAAAGAGAAGGTAATTAAGGAAAACAATCCTTCCTTTCTCATTCACATAAACATTTTGATTGCAAGGAAATGTACATTAAAAATAAATTTAAACGTGGGAAACCAGCACAAAGGCACCTGTGCTTCATTTGTACATGTGCAGTTTCCTCACTCATTAATTTTGCACAGTTAGCCTCCACAAATCTTATGTTCCCTTTTTGTAATCAGGAATAAGTAAGGCATTAACTCCTGAGGTAGTACAGAAAGACACATGGCTTTAATCTTTATCAGGAGAAAGTTTGTTATTAGAGCCTTTAAGTAAAATTCCTTACCCAATAATTACTTGTACATTAGAATTTCAGAAGTTTAAAAAATTAAGTAGTTTTCCTTTAATCTTGAGTAGATTTTTATATTTTCATTGCAAGAAACCAAGAAGTACCTGCTAACTATAAACCATTTCTGTGGATAATATTTGGCTTTTTAAGGAACATGTACATATATACACAGCATTAGTTTTTTAAAATAATCTTAACAGAGAATTTCAAATGAAATGCTTTTAGTGTTTACATTTATAAATATTTTTATAAGTACATTTATATAGTTGCCTTTTCTTTGCAATTTTCATGATGAGGCATCTGCCCACCACAGTGACCGCAGAATTCTAACTATATACTAAGCATCATTAGGTGATTTCAAGACCTGAAAACGGCCAGCCAGGTAGCTCAGCAGACTAAAGCGCCTACTTAAGCAGACACAGGGATCAGGTTAGATCCCCATCATGCCGTGCTGGCCCCGCCCCCGGGGCGCACTGAGATGGCAATTGAACCTGGGTGTGGTGGCGAGGGCCTGTCATCCCAGCACTTGGGAGGCTGAAAAGAGGAGGAGGGTCCCTAGAGTCCAATTTGTGTAGTGAGACTCTGTAGACCCTGTACTAAATACATTTAAAACAAAACAAAACAAAACCCCAGAAACAAAGACCTAAATAAACGTGCCATTTCCTGTCTCCAGCCTTTTGGGACCCTGTCAGTTAAAGATTTTTGAACCAAATAATCATTTGAATCTCTCGTTTGGTAACCTCAGATATTTTAAATTACTACATTTTGATAAAATCAGAGTTACTCACTTTAAAGTCCAAGCCTATACAGTCTATACTTCTAGCCATTTGGGAAGAAAAATAAAAGATAAAAACTGAGTTCAAGAGATATGGTGTTTTTAAAAAATCTGTTATTTCTTCATAGAGAAAACTCCTTAATATTTTTTAGTGAAAATCTTTTTTTTTTTTTTTTTTTATGCTCCTTCAACCTACAAAATAATATAGCAGACGCACACATGGCCTTCACAGTCCGTGCGGCGGAAGGTTCGCAGCTCATCGCCATCTCTTCTCTAAAGCAGACCTGCACAGACAGCTGCTCAGAGGAAGACCTGAACCCCAGAAGGAAGCAGGGCAGGAGGAAAAGGTAATCCCAGTACTCTGGGAGGCTGAGCAAGGGTCACAAGTTCAAGCCAGGACTGGGTAGTTTAGTGAGCTAGGTGGACCCTGTTTCATAATAAAAATAAAAATGTCTGAAGAACCCTAGGTTCAACCCCCAGAACTGGAAAGGAAGAAAAGGAAGAAAGAAAGAAGAAGAGAGGGTGTGAGGAAGGAAAGGAGGAGAAGAAAGAGAGAGGAAGAAGAGGAGGGGCAGGGACAAGACAGAGAGAGAGAGACAGAGAAATAAGGAGGAGAAGGAGAAAAAACAACGAAAAGATAAGAAAATATGAAAAGAAAAGGGAAGGAAAGCAAAGGAAGCCATCAGGGGTCTCGGAGGGGCAGCAGGTTGGCAGGGCCAGCTCCCCGCGGAATCCACCCTGGAAGACAGGAAGTGCGCTGCATGAATGACCTTACTTCCATGAATTAGCTTCCTTGATCCTTAAAGGAACCTGCTAGCTAGGCACTATTATTACGCAAGTTTCACAAATGAAAGGGAGGCTTAGAAAGTTCCAGTCACTTGGATCAGGGTCGCGGCAGCAATTACGGCAAGGGCAGAACAAGTGCTTGTTCCGACTCTGACAGGAAGGCCAGCTCCTAATTGTGATGGGAGCGAAGATAAGCAGGGCCAGGGGCTGGCCTTCCTGTGCACACATTTCAAAGAAATGAGGCCCCTCATATGAATAGGCTCAAAACAGCCTCTAAGTTTCCTCCCCTTGAGCCACGCTTGCATCGCTGCTCCTTTCCATTGCAACAAGCACTTGTCGCTCTGCCTGCAGTATGAAACCCAGAAACACGCTTGGCTTCTCCTTTTCCCTTACCTCAAAATGTAATTTGTGCATAAGTCCTAGAGTCTAAGAAGCCAGTGCTAGCACGCCTACTCCCTTTCTAATATCATGCCTATATCACTGCGTCAGTGGCAGATCAGTCTTCCTTTCCTCTTACTGTCTTTCCATCCACTCTCTACAGCTTCATTAGTCATCCCAAAACACAAACCACAACATGATATTCATCAGCTTTAAAGCAAGTTGGCAGCAGCCTTCTCCTCAAAGCAGACCTGCCTCTGCACCATCAGGCTGACCTGCCTCTCGAGTCCCATTTCACGCTACTCGCTGGGATGTGCTCCAAGCCCCAGTGTCCTGTGCTCTCCTGGGGACCCAGACCAAGCTCGTGTGCTGCATGAGCTTCTCCTGCCTGAAGTGTTTCTTCTTCCCTTCTTCTGATGACAGCTACATCTCATTCTGAGTGCATTTCACCTTTTACGAGCTATGATTTCTATCTTATAATTTCTGTAACATAATTTTCATATTATAACCTTTAGTATACTTTACACCAGTGTATAAAATGTTTTATCTATTGCTTTATACTCAGGACAAATCCCAAGTCAAATACCATGGCTGTTGTGTTTGTCACTGTCTTCTCAGATTCCTATGAACACCTGTTATGGCTTGTATCTGGATGTCCCCCCAAAACCTCATGTGGACTTTTGGGGGCCAGCTGGACCTAGAGTATGTGGTGCTGAGGTCACAGGTGTGTGATTACTAAATTAGTCCACTGACTGCTATGGCATAGTCCTGGGAGTGGACAATGGCCATGCCTCCTTAGGGTGAGCGGCCAGCCGCCTGGACAGCATGCAAGGGACAGATGGGGGGTGCTGCCACGGTGTGCTCATGCTGTCTCTTGGCTACTTCACTGCCTTCTGCCTGACATGAACCACTGCTCCTCTGCCACGTCAGCTTGCCAGAGGGTCAGCCATTTCTGGATTGAAACCTCTGCAAACTGAGCTAAATAAACCTTTCACTCTTTAACTCTGAGTGTCGGGTATCTCATCTCAGCAACAAAAGAAGTAACTAAAACAACAGCTTTAGCAAAGCAGGTGCTCCAAGAAATATGCGTTAAATTATTAAGTCAATAAATGAATATGAAATCTCATTTTAGCAAATAAATTTCATCATAGAAACTGCAAACCTTATCTTATATCATATTCTGGTTCTTTTTGCATTCTCAATGGTTCCAGGAACTACAGAATAACACCAATTCCAATTGGGACATTGCCCACTGAAAACTGTCCTCTGCTTCTTCTAGTTTCCCAGATTCAACTTGAAGACAAGGAATGAGATGCTATTGAATTGAGTAATGCCACAAATAAACACTTGATTTGATACTATGGTATTTTATTCACTTGTGAGAGATTTGTTTAGTTTTTAAAAGGTGACTATCATTTATTCTGAGGATAAATATGAAATCATATTTAATCCCTAGACATGGCTCTGATAAGAATTTATACTCACCCAAAGACTTAACAGTTTAATGAAAGTGTGCTCTGAACTAAATCCAATAAAAATAGCATATTCAGATGACACATAATTTTGCAACAAACTGAAAGAATAATAACTGATGAACTTTAACTTGTAGCTTTTCATCTAAAAAAAAAAGTTACGTTCATGAACACCACAGGTTTATTAATAGAATTGGGCTTTAAAAGCAAGGGCCAGGCATAGAAAGACTCAAACTATTCTAAACTTGTCAATGACAAAAGGAAGGCTTATAAACATTTGGCCACAGTAGCCAGCTCTCCTTCCCAGGATCTACATGCTGGTAGACCTTTTGCTCTCTTATAAATTCAAAATATTTGTACCAGTGCCTGCCTGACATGACTTCAGCGTCTTATTATAACTCTCTTAGGTGCTGCCACCCTTGCTCTGGCTCTTGTGTCACTAGCAATTACTTTTATTGTCAGGAGTGTTTACTTTTGTTCCTCTAAGCTGAATATACCTATAAAATCTTTTAACACTTGTGTTCAGACCTCATTTTTCTGCTTACTATTCTTACTTACATTTTTCCAGCCCTAGCATTAAGTTCAAGCTAATTATCTGTAATTATTTCGCCTTGAGCCCTGAAGTTACTTATTTTATTCAAGCTAAAACTTGCATTTTTAAATATCTAGAATGAAGAACTTCCAGAGTTTCTTTGTGTCTGAGTATTTAATCATCAAATATGGAATGAAAGTTTGAAAGCACTGCCCTTCATTGACATTTCATAGATAGAAATGGCTTTGCAACTTTTCCTACTACGCAAAGATGCTATTTATATCTTTCAATGGCCCATGAATTGAAGATCTTAGTGGATGGGGAATTGGCCACCAAATGGCGTAAGCGAAAACAGCAACCAAGTGCCTGGCTGTGGACCAGATGCAGTGTTGTGGCCAGGACAGATGTGTCTGCCACCCCAGGTCTAGTGCCGAGGGAGAGCTCACTGAGATTTCACGGCCAACCCATATGAGAGTTCAAGTGGGGAAACAGAAGATCAGTTTTCATAATGAAGAAGAAAGTAATTCTCTTCCTATTCTGTGTATCAAACCATATAATCATGTATCTCTATTTTTCCATCTGTCTAACAGGAAGCATGCTGAGGATTTGGGGCATAGCTCAGGGATGGAGTTCTTGCCTAGCATGCCTATGGTTCTGAGCTGAGTCTGTGAAGCCCCCCCCCACACACACCCCACACACAATGTATATACACATAAATATGCATTGGATTAAGTATTAAGGACTTGAGACTTAAAAATAGCAATAGAAGTTTACAGAGGCCGGGGAGATAGCTCAGTAGAATAAGCACTTGCCTGGCAAGTGCAAGGGCATGAGTTCAACCCCAGTTCCACCAAAAAAAAAAAAAAAAAAAAAAGAGGAGGAAGGGGGGAGAAGGAGGAGGAGAAGGAGGAGGAGGAGGAGAAGGAAGAAGAAATTTTATAAAGATCTGTGGATGATTTATGCTAATATAGCTTTCTATTTATCTGTCTTAAGGTTATCTCATATGAGAAAAAAAACTGAGTATAACAAAATTTAGAAATACTTATGGTAGTGGTTCTGGCTTTAGAATTTCAGTAGCCTACATAAAATGTTTGTTTTTAAATTTTAAATTGTATAAATCTTTATGAAAAATACTGACAACCTTTTATTTGCAAAGAATTCTTGAAGAACAATATGAGCTTCACACTGGTGGTACTGTGAATCTTTTCAGTCTTACATATATTTCAGTGAAGATTTCAAAGGAATCATACAGCAGTTAGTTCCATGTATTTATAAATGTACAAGCTTTACTATAAATCTTTCTTGGTGCCACAGGGATTTAAACTAAAGCTAGGATAAGAGAATGTTCTCAAGGAATGTAAAAGGTCTTTCAGAAATTGTTTATAGAAGCATTTTTAGAATATTACTTAATTGATTCTTATGCAAAAACGGGTGCCAGGTGTGATGGTGCATGTCAGTAATCCTACCACTCTGGGAGGCTGAGACAAGAGGATTGCAAGTACAAGACCAGGCTGTACTACTTTGCAACTTAGTGAGGGCCTCTCTTAGAATAAAACATCGAAGTAAGGGCTGAAGATGAGACTTAGTGTGAAAGCCCTGTGTTCAACCCCAGCATCTCTCTCTCTCTCTCTCTCTCTCTCACACACACACACACACACACACGCACGCACGCACGCACGCATGCATGCATGCACGCACACACAGTTTTCTTCTATTTATTCCTTCAGTCCTTTTAATATTTGTTATGTTTTTGCCATGTGCTCAGCCCTCAGTGGGCACTGAGGTACAGAGACCAGTGATAGTCTTTTGATGTGAAGGAGCTCTTCTCCTATTAATGAAAATCTTGACATCATGAAGTGATCATAGTATGACATTCTTGATTCCTAAATAAATTTAGAAATGGGAGCATGAAGAGAGGGCTGACTGACTTTCTTGTAAGGAAACAACTGGAGAGAGGAAATGACATTTGAGCTGGGGACTAAAGAGTGATGAGCTGTCCTCAGGGCCGAGAGGGGGATACATCTGGTGTGGTGCTGCCAGCCTCGCCCTCACATCCTGGTGCAGCATTCACTGCAAAGAGCCAGCGCAGTGCTGAGGATACATTATAGAATGCTGAGAAGAAATCAGATAAGAATACTTTTGGCTAGAAAGGCGATAAAAGAATAGATTTCCTTTCCTCCGACAAAATTGCAGAGTATTAGATCTAGAGTTAGAGTTCAAAGAGGCAACCATTCACAGCATGCATTTATGTCTCTAGTATTATTGTATGGGGAGCTTCCCTCATTAAGATATGAAGGGTGAAATAAAAAAGAAATGGAAGACTCAGTATCTCAGTCTGTAAGGGACAGCCTCTGCACTTACATACACAAGCTCATCAGATGCGTAACTGAGATCCTGGTCCAAGGTGCAGAGTATGACTTTATAAATTGTACCTACGCACACACACGTGACTACTGGGCTCAGAACACCTGGACCGATGGACTATTCTGACACAGCATTTTTCATGTGCTTCATTAACATTTTAGTAAACATATTTCATGGCTAAATAATTATTTTCAGAATGACACTCTGATTCTAAGAGTAAATAAACAGCACACAACTGAGGAAAGGATGCCTTTTGAAGTATTTTAACATAAAAACTGATAATCCTGAAGACACGAAAATTTCTGTATTTTTTGCCCACAGATCTTATTCTGACTTTATTCTTATCAACCATTTTTTTTAACAAAATTGTATTTATTTATTTATTCATTTGGCACAGGGTCTCACTACACAGATCAGACTCATAGTGATGCACCTGTCTCAGCCTCCCCTGCACTGGGATTACAGGCTGTGCCACCATGCCCAGTTTCGGGGCCTGCACAGCATGTGATACTGGGGATGAAACTTGGGTCCTTGCACTTGTGAGGCAGGAACTTAGGTCTCAGAGCTATGTCCTCAGCTCTTATCAAGCATTCTTAAAAAATTGGTCTGGCAACTTAGAGTAATTCAAGGGTTTTTCCTTATCTTACAAACAAGAAGTTATCAATTATCACTGTTTGGGGGAAAAATTGGTTTCTAGGTTGTGCAGCTTAAAGGAGATACATCAGGGTTGATTACGAGTGTACCAACAATCACTGTATATGGTGGATGACAATAAATCACTCCTGCTTAAAAAATAATAATAAATCACTTTTGCTAATGTACTCAAGTCTGAAAGGCTAACTGGCATTGCATTTTTCACCTAAATGCTAAACTATTTATAGTATAACATAAGAAATCCTAATAAAGGAATTAGTTACATCAAATTTCATATATATATATATATATATATATATATATATATG
>NDGN011542598.1:377-21990 GCA_002564285.1 Tympanoctomys barrerae
AACTCAGGCCCTTGTGCTTGCCAGGGAAGCACTTATTCCACTGAGCCATCTCCCCAGCTCCAGGAATATTACTATGATATCTTTGTCATCAGAAAGTTGAGAACATGAAAAAATATCTAAATGAGTTTAATAATATAAGAAATAATGTTACAAATTTATATATGTAAATATATAGTAATCATAGAAAGTATTTTTTCAAATATGTGCATAATGCTGTAATCACAGAAAATAAACTTTCAAATTCTGTGAAAGATTAACAAAAATTATAGTGTCTCTTCTCAAGCAAAAGAGAGAAACAAAAGATCCTGAGCAAAATAAACTTGCCCAATACAAGGAAAAGAGGAGCACTTCCAAACCTATTTCCATTAACGTCGATGCCAACAAAGATTTGATATGATGTAATTTGATGTGATTTGATTTCATTGTTTTTACCAGTGTCTCACCATGTAGTCCAAACTGGCCCTGAACTCACTATGTAGCCCAGGTTGGTTTTGACCTAGCATTGATTCTCCTGCTTCAACCTCCTGAGTGCTGGGATTACAGGCGTGCACCTCCAGGTTTAACTTGACAACAAAGATTTTAAAAGAAGACAGTCATAAACTTATTTCACATAGGAATATAGAGACAAAGATCCCAGAGAAAAAATAATAAATCAACTTAGCAATATGAACTGTAACCAAACTAGCCTACGGGTGAAAAGATGACTTAATACTAAGAAATATATTCATATGAGATACAGTGAAGATTGTTTAATGAAAACTTTGCATAATCTCTACAGATCTACACAGCAGAAAGCCAAAAATGCTCTCCAATAAATGCAACAAACATTACTGATTTTGAAACTTTTCTTGGACTTACCCTTAACAAGACCCTTGCTGGTGAAATGCTAGATGAGTTGCCACAAAATTCAGGGAGAAAACACAAACATTTTCCCCTTTCACAATAAGTAAAGCTTAGAAGACTTTTAGAAGCTTACAGTAATACAATAACCCATAAAGAAAAAGAAATAAAATGACTAAGACATATCAGACAAAAGTTATCAGTACCTGCAATGTGTTACCATGTACCTAAAATCCAAGATAATTAAATGTGTGAGAGAAATTAACACTAATGTTAAATTTCAGCAAAATAATCTGATGTCAAATATATAATAAATGATGCTTTAGAAAATATTTTCACAACAATGGCCACAAAAATATACTTAGGAATAAATTTAACTATCAAAAAGTAGGAACAGTCATGAAGGAAATATTAATTTTATTACAAAGAAACTAGTAAAAAGAAGCGAAGTATTATGGTGTTCTTGGGTGGAAAAGGAAACAACATAGTGATAAAAGTGGTTTATATTTTTATTTTTTAGAGTTTCCCATATGCCAGACATTCCTAAATACTTTTAAGTATTACATCATTCATCCCTAAAAAAATTCCTTGAAGCAATTCAATAATTATTTCCATTTTGAAAATAAGTAAACAGCTATTTTTATATGCACTAAGTCTCTATGATAGATTCTATTCATAGCTGTAAAACAAATCTCATCAATTTTGAAACAATTACAATTCTATGACGTACATGCTCTCACCTTACAGAATTAAACTAGAAACAACAGACAGCCACCAAGGAAATCCCCAAATATTTCCAAATTAATCAACACAGTTTGAAACAACCAATGGGTCAAAGCAGAGTCTCAAGAGAAATTAAATATTTTAAATTGACTGAATCTGTCAAAATGTGTGTGATTCAGCAAAACCAGCACTTAGAGGAAAAACATAGCATTACATGGTATGTTAGAAAGCAAGAAAGTTCTCAAATTTAAAAACCTATGTTGAAAACCTAAAACTTGAAGAGCAAAGGAAGATCAAGGCCAGAATGTGGAAATAATGATGAAGGAAAGAAAAGAAACAAGATCCAGACCTGGTGAGCACCCTGCAGCCCCAGCACTCAGGAGCCTGAGGAGGAAGGATGACAGAAGTTCAGGGCCAGCCTGGGCTGCAGAGAGAGGGAGAAATTAAAAGCAGAAACTAGGAATGAAAATCAATGAATCTAAAAATTAGGTCATTGGAAACATCAATAACCTTGACAAACATCAAATTTAAATGATCAACACATAGCCAAGAAGGAATGACAATATTAGAAATCAAAGGACACGAACCCCTACACATTCTAAAGACATTAAATGACTAGTAAGACGTGCAAACAATTTTGTTTATGTGAATTCAAGAACTTAGATGAAATGGACAGGCGTACTACTGAAGCTCACTGAAGACATAAGCCAACTCTCCCTACATCTAATTTCTAAAAATAAACTTAAAGTTCAAAATTCTTCTGTAAAAATCCCATTGTGACCAAGTCTCCTTGGGTCCCTAAGCCTGAGATGACAGTAATGCCCCTGGAGGATCCACAGACTGGGCCTCGCCACCCATGTCGCACTCCACATAGGACTTTGCCCCCAGTGCAAAGCACATGGGAAAGCCATACGGCTATACAGTGCAAGCTGTGGCACTCACCTCTGGCATTCACATTTGGTGAAAACAATGATAGCATCCAGGGATTACTGAAGACAGCCTTGTATGTGCCAGGAAAGGCAGGCTTGCAAAAGAAACAGCAGACAAAGCAGGCTTAAAGTACTTCCCCTAGATAGGGATCCATTATCCAAATCACACTCGAGAAGGTGGAGGAGCCACCATGGAGTCTAGAGATAGCCATAGTTGGGAGAAATTAGGTGAGGATCAGAAAAGTAACGACACCCACAGTTATGTCTTCAGGCCTGGTTGTTCACCACTTGCTCCCTGCAATACTCAGACCCCTGGCAACCCTTGCTAAATGCAGGACATGGTATGCTTGGGGTGCATCAGGTACAGGGACTTTGTTTTCCATGAAGCAGCGCACTTCCCAGGCTTCAGCTGAAAGCAATGTGTGGATCACTAATGGAAGGTGGGAAAGCCTACCGACAGTGTCTCCCTCCACCTGCTGACCTACACCCATAGCCTTGCTAGCCAGAGCTCCAGAGTCAGCTGCAGAAAAGCTGTGGCACTCACCTCTGACAGAAGTTCAGAATAAAAATAGCCTTCGAGACCCCAAGAATCCCTACCAGAAGCCTTCCTGCTTAAAATGAGCGGGAAAAGTGAAATTTTCACTAAGACTCAAGGGAAACACTCAAGATGCGGAAAAGGTGGTAGAGGGTTTTGCCTGCATCGAGTATAAAAAAGGGCCTTGGCTTGATTGGGATGATACTTTTTTTCACAACCTAGAAATGTTGGTTCAGAATAGGCTGGGTTTGTTGGATTACACAAGCACCACACCTCTGCCAAAAATCACAATTGGAGCTCGGAGTGACTATCTCTTCCATAAATGCAACAATGTGCCAGCCAAGTACTGCCGCGGGCACCATGCTGTGCAGGAACCACGGATGTGGCCAGGGGAGCAGCCGCCTTCTACTCACCTGGAACCATGGGGATGAAGAGGATTCTGGTCTGCCTGGCTTCTGCAGATTCCAAAGAGCTTTAAAGTGGGCAGGCATGGTGAGTATGGGTGTGGGCGTAAGTTTACACGGTGGAAGAAAACATGGCCCAGAAGAAAAATCAGTCTTGCCTGTAGCATGGTTAATGGAATTAAAGAAAATAACTTCAGTTCAAAAGACTTTGGAACCCCCTATTCTTATATTGAAATGATCCATAATTATCCCTGGACGAGGATAAATGGGTCAACAAGGAAAAGCCAGCTCTCCTGCAGCCACGCGGTCTCACCGTGGGCGCTCTGCATTCTGCAGCTTCCCTTATTGTTTTCTTCAGACTTCAAGAAACACAACTGTATCCATGGAGAGAAGTAAACAAATCTTTCCTCAAAGAAAAGTTCTCAGCCCTTGTCTAATAAGGCTGGTTTCTCTCTCAACATGAAAATGTACGGCCTCTACCTAAGACGAACCCTGTCAGGGTACACAGTTCCATGTCTGCCCTACACTCCTGTTCCTCTAAGTCAGATGCCAGGGTGTTCGGGTAAGAAAATCAAATCCAGAAGAAAGAGTTTTAGATTTACAATTAGAAAAATAACTGCCAAGTTTTCAATAAAAATATGAAGCTGATTTTGAGAATAAACTTGGAAAGTACCCAATTAAACAGGAAGAAAAATATCAATTTTAATTCTGTCTGAATTTATGGTTCTGGTTAAACTTAGCAGAGACTGAATTCAGTGTTCGAGTCCAGGTGGCTAGACATGAACGATGAAGACATTTCACTCAGGGTCGGGCTATACCCAACAAGTTGAAATTTCTTGGTACAAGAAAAAATTCTGATATGTAGAAAGGAGAAGTGCAGGGATAGATTGCCCATATGTTGCTACCACCATCCCTAACCTAGAAGACCAAGAAGCCATAATATTATTAAACATAGACTAGAACAGCAGCTATCTGAACTCAAGGCATACAGTAAAACATACATGCTTTTTGAGAATTTTGTCTTAGTTGCATAGCCATGGCTGTGGCGTGTATTTATGTAACTGAAGAAACCAGCACATGAATATGTGAACATGGATTTATTTACATGGGTATGTTGTGAGTTGTGCATCACAGAAAACAATTGAGGGCCGTTTCTCTGGTTGGCTTATGGAGGCCCTGGTACACCTAGGTTAGCACCAGCGAGGAATTCTGCTGGAAGCACGCCTCCACTTTGGGCAGTCCTGAAAGCCAAATGAACACAGAAGAGTTTTGATTCCTGCATCTCGTCCATGTAACCTGGAGAGGAAGATGTCTTGAAAGAGGAATCTGCATTGATTGGTGATGAACAACACAAGGAGGCCAAAATATCCAGTGGGGAGAACCAGGACAGAAGTGGGTCCTGCCTGGGATAAACACTCCTTGATTTCCAGAGTGCACCCCAGAGTGGTAGAGGAGAACAAGAATGACCTCTCCTGTGCATCATAAAGCCGAGGAGAAAGAAATGCAAGGATGTATTTGGTTGCAGTGCAAGAAAGCTTGGCCTTCATCAGCCAAAGAAAGTACATGGACAATGCACAAATCTGAAATGTAATCAATGAGAACCAGAGGTCAATCCATTAACAGGGGACACATCTCTAAGAACCACTCCAACCCCCAAGGCCCTGCCATGCTGAGGGCTGCCCAGCGTTTACCCCATTAACATACACTCCTAAAAGAAAACAGTGGCACAGATGTCTAGAAAACAAATTGGTGATTTCTATCCAAATTCCGATTAAAATAGGCACTAGAAATATAGGCTAGTGGTAGAGCACTTGCCTAGAGCATATGAAGCCAGGGGTTCAATACTCAGCATCAAAAAATTAATCACTCAAGCCTTTTCTCAGGTAAGTATACTAATGTTGAGTCCAAGAGATCGGGGAGAGGGTGGAGGGAGGAGAGAAGGGAAGGTGACAAAAAAAAAAAAACAAAAAAACCATGGATTGCGCACATGTACCAACTCTCCAAGGTGGATGGGAGCATGATGTGCTGCAAACATGGACTCATAATAATAAAGAGAAACAAAGAAAACAATAGGAAAAAGACAGGCCTGACCCCTGACAACTGTGCTACCGGCCAAGTGATGAGTTTCTCCTTTGGGACAGAATACCAGCATCAGTTAAGGGCTCTCCCTAATATGATCACTCTGTAACGAAGTGGCCAGAGATAAAAATGAAGTCACTGGGCAGCAACAAAAATGACAAACTTCCCCAATCCTAGCTAACTCCAGACACCATTCCCTTGTCCCATTCCCAATAAGATACAGTGCATGACACCCAAAGCCAAAGCAGGACGGGATAGCGTTGGCTCCCACTTTCAGAGATCTCAGTCCAGGCATGGGGACACCAGCATGGTGAGCGAGCCTGGAGGAGGACAGCTGCTCATGTTGTGCCGGCCAGGAAGGGCAGAGCAGGGACACAAAGCCTTCCACAGCCTGGCCCCAGTGGCTCCCTTGTACCGCCCAGACTCTACTGCCTAACAGCACATTCCACTATGAACTCAGTGGATTAACCCCCTCAGGGTGTGAGCAGAGCACCCCTACAGTGGCTGTTAATTGTCCTTTGTCAACTTGACTCAAGAACAGCCTAGCCAGTGTGTCCTGTAGGCTGTACACCGAGGAAGGAAGACTCACCGGGCTATGGGTGACATCAACTCACAGCCTGGATGTATCCTACAGGGTATAAGAAGGAAGGAAGGGCAGCATCCCATTCTTCCATGGAGCTCTGCTCTTCTCCATCACCTCTGGCTGTTCTTCTTCAGGTCTCTTGGGCCTCCGGCACAGATTCCAGCCTTCCAAAGCAGATGTTTCAGCTCTCTGGCACAGACATGCACCCGGCTCTGCAGTGAGTGCCAGCATCTGACCTGAGCCTGGCTCCTCCAGCTCTCCAGCATACAGTGGCCATCTCACCTCCTCCACCCCTGATCCCATAGGTGGCCACTGCAAGCCTGCCCTGTAAGTTCTTTACATAATATATACATATATAGCATATTTTCATGTTCCATGTATTTCTCTAGAGAATCCTAACTGATAAACTCATGACCCAATCACTTTCCAAAAGCCTTGCCACTGCATATATGAGCTCTTGAGGGGGAGAATCCTACATCCAAACTGCAGCTTTCCACCCTGGGCCCCCAAAAGACTCCAGTGCATCTCTCTATTGTAAAACACATTTAGCCCATCCCTATGCATCACCAAAGGTTTAGCAGACCCAGCACTGCTGTAAAGTCCAAGTCTAAAGTCTCCACTGAGATTCAAGGCACACACTTAACTCTGAGTCTCTGTAAAAATCAAAAAGGAAGATAAACACATCTAACACACAATGGTACAGAGTAAACATTCCAAAAGGGAGAAATATGGGCATAGAAGGAATGGGTGCAAAGAAAGACCAAAACCCCACAGGGTCAATATTAAATCCTATAGATCCATATACAGGGCCTGGGCAGGTTGTGGAGAGATGTGAACTCTCGGAGATGTGAACTCCGAGATGGAAAGCCCTGCCTCTACTGCACCCATCTGCAGCCCACATGGTCTCTCTCTTGGCTTGGCTCTGTTCACTGTCTATGAGTTTCCTCAACAAATGTCCTACGCTCTTCACAGTACCATCTTCTAGGTGTCTCCATGTCATTGTGAATGAGAAGCAGAGTGACAAGGGGGGCACTAGGGAAGGAGAAGCAGCCCACCACATGACTCCACTCACACAGCTTCACACACAGCCCTCTAGGGACACATGGCCCGGGAGGCCACCTTGTGAAATATGGATAGTAGTTTCCATGACCTCATAACTCCTGCATTCTGAATGCCTGAAAAAACTGCACCAGACAGGGGTAGCACCAAAGTCTGCCACTCACTCAAGCAGTACCCTGGCCCCCTTGCAACATAGCCACAGAGCTCTCTAAGTGCTTAGACAGATGAACTCTGGAAAAATTTTTCCTCATTGATCCTAAATGAACTAAGTGCCCTGGGACTCTCTTCTCAAACCAAACGATTTTATTTTTGTTCCTTTGATCCTGTAAAAGGTGAAGTTCTGCTAATGCTGGGATGCTCTGAAGCCCTCTTTTCTACTGTCCTGATGCTAAGCACTTCCTCCTATTTAATACTAATCTTTTTTAGCAACCTCGTTCTCCAAAGAACCAACTTTTCAAGTGCTTTGTTTCTGGAAAAATTCTAAAATTCTCCAATGGGCGTTGTGCTCCTTATTCTCACAGTAGACTTGGCTAAAAGTAACCAGAAGCACGCCTGCCACTTGGATATTCAGCTGCCTAAAAATTTCCTTTGCAACATCGTCTTCTACCTTTAATTTCAGTCTCCCACAGCCCCAAGATTTGAGAAAAAATATAGACAAATTTTCTCCCAGAATGTAACATATATGGTATCTAGTTCAAATGCCAATAGAGTTCTTGTTCCCGACTGAAAACCCTCGAGCCTGGCCTTTACTATCTTCATTTCTACTGGCTTTCTGGTCTTCTCAGGGTCAACCAGAACCTTCCGTCAAGCTCAGCATTTTCAGACTTCTCCAACCCACATCTCCAAGCATTCACAACCCAGTTCTGAAAGATTCTAAACCTACATCCAGGTAAATTCACAACAATGACCTCATTCCTGATACCAAAATCTGCTTCCATCACTTTCTTCATCACTAGGACAACATCCAAGTTTACTGAATCAACTGGCTCCAGTACAAGAAGGGTCCAGTGGAGGGAGGCTACTCATGTCATGGTAGAAGCAGTGTGAGAAAGGAGTGGTTAAAAAGGAAATACGCCCTTCAGGCCACACCCCCAGTGAGCCACCTTCCCCGACTGGACCCCACCTCTGAACACTACATTCAGCTCTGAACTCTCCAGTGAACCAGGGAACTGGTGAGTGCACCATTGAGTCTGGTGGGATACACTAGATCTAAGCTGTAATCTGCCTCTTCTCCAAAACAGATTCCATCTGGGCTTTCTTCATCCTGCCTTGCAATAAAGATAATTAAGATAACAAACCATAGAATTGGTTTGCTTTCTGTCAATATTTAATTCAGAATAGAACTGAATTTCCTGAAAGATCATCTAATCCAAGACCAGACAGATCTTACAATGAGCCCTTCTTAACTTCCTTTTTCTGTGATATTCTTTCATTCTCCATAATTGTTATGGTTTGTTTCTGGATGTGCCCCCAAAGCCTTGTGTGGTCACAGCCTCCTGGAGGCAGCTGAATCTGGGGCTTGTGATTGGTTGTCTCAGGTTGGGATGGAAGCTGTGAGTGCTGCACCCTTCCTAGGGTGGGTAGCCTGCATATAATATGACGGAGGACAAGAGGCTTGTCCCTCCCTTTTCCAAAACCTTTCGCTCTCACTGCTTTTGCTGTCTTCCACTGTCATGAGCTGTTGTCCCTGTGCCATGTCACCCTGCCTCAGAGCCAGCAGCTTATGGACAAAAACCTCCACACTGTGAGGTAAGTATGCCTTTCCTTCCTCAATTCTGGGTGTAGGATATTTTGTCCCAGCAACAAGAGAGAGGTAGCTATGACAATAATGTTCATTATATGTAAGCTGTATTCATAATACAACAAAGTTAATTCATCTCAGTGAATACCTCAGGCCTTTAGGTCTTTATTTTCTCATGGAAACTGATTGAGAAGGTCAGTGGGACTTTTCATGTATGGTTTTAGTAAGCCTGACTGTAACCCTATGAAGGCAGAAGCCTTGTCCTACCCGTCTTTCATGCAGAGGCACAGCTGTAAGGGAGCTGGGCTACAACCTCAGGACTCACATCCAAGCAGCCTGCAAAAGCTATTTTACCACAGAAGCCATTTGGCTTGCACCAAAAAGCTACCATAATTGATTTAGTCATCTAAGGTCAAAGCCTGAGACACCTAAGGCTTCCAGTAGTCTCTGTGCTACTGTAGTTTTTGCACTCAGCTACAGAAGACAAATCACCTCTTACCTCTGACCTCTTCTTTCTCACTGTGCTCCACCGAGTCCTCATTTTCTGTCCTGAGCTACTGCAGAAGCTTGTCAACTGCTGTGTTGACCCCCATTCACCTTCTCCTGTAACCCAGCAGGGATTCCCAAAGAAGTTTCCAGATCATGCAACTCCAGACAGATAAACAACACATACTACTTTAAAAGCCCTATACCCCCCTGCTGGCCACTTAGAATAATCCACCCAGTTGGAAGTCCCAGCCCATTTTTCAGCCTTATTGCCATGACCTTCCTTCTTCCCAAAGAAATTAAACTATTTATCATTCCTGAACAAGTCCTGAATGATCTGTCTTTGCAAACTTGGTCCATGTGAGCTTCCAGGTCCCAAAGTCCTATCCATGTTCAGTCCAACTCAGAGTCACTTAGTCTCCCAGGCAATGCGGTTTAGTGAAGACAAACAAGGACCAGACTTATGGCTTTCCCCATTACTCTCTGCCCTGCCTCCACCACACTCACGTTCTCACGGCAAGGAAATTATTTTCCTCTTTCTTTCTTCTCTAATGCTACTTTGCTTAAATTTATTTAGAGGAATGATCATTCTGCCTTACATGGGTAGTTATATTGCCTTTATTTTCCTACTAGGTTTTTAAGTCCTTGAAGACACAAAACATCTTATTTATCTTTCACTCATGCCAAAAAGTATAAAATACGTACTCATAAATGAATTGAACACAGTGAACACTCATGTTGTCAACTGCAACAAAGTTCTGTGATCATACCCTCTAAAGCTTGGTCATTTGCTGCTGAGAACTCTCAAGTTGGGTGGGAGAGATCATGTAAGTATTTTTAGGCTCCAAGATATAAATTTGGGAATAGAAGCTTCTCATCAATGGACATAATCTTTCTTTATTTTTTCTCTGAGGGCAACTGAATCAGGACCTCATCTATGTTTATGTGAAATTATTTCCTTTTCTGTTTGTGCACTGGACGACCAGCATTTATGAGCTGAGTCTGTCAGCATGCAGTGCGGAGAACCCCAGAGAGCTCTGGGTTAATCTCGTGACCAGTCCATGTGCCTCCATTATGATTCCTAGACTAAAGGGCTCAAGTCATGGGGACAGGACTTGTCTCCCCATACCACGCTATTCCAAGTCACACAAAATTCTAAGTGGCTCAAGTGAGTGGACTTCAGCTGGCCAAATGGATGGACAGGGCAGGTGGCTGGCACTGGGAATGTCACCAGCCTTGATAAATTCCTCTCAAGTTCAGAAAACTTTGAAACAACCATTGGATTACAGAAGAATCCATTTTCCTATAAGAAGGTACTCAGCTAATGACAAAAAAAATTCACTTATTTCTTACATTTCTAGCTAATTTCTAGCTTGCTTTTTATTTTATCTCTTTGGAAATTTTCTTTATGATTTTTTTTTTTTTTTGGTGGAACCAGAGATTGAACTCAGACCCTTGCCCTTGCCAGGCAAGCACTTATTCTACTGAGCCATCTCCCTGCCCCTGGAAATTTTCTTTATGAAAATCACTATTTTTTTAATTTTTAAAATATGGGCAATGGGAAAATAGGTCAAAAAGAAATAGCACTAAGGGCTGGCCAAATATCTCAGAGGATTAAAGTACCTGCAAGAGGATTAAAGTACCTCCCCCCCACCTTGCTGTGCTGGCCCCACCCCTGGGGTGCACTGAGACTGTGACGGAGACTGGGCGTGGCGGCACATGCCCATAATCCCAGCTCTTGGGAGGCTATAAACAGGAGGATCACTACAAGTCTGATCTAGTAGTAAGACCCTGAACACCCTGTGAACTCTTCCCTAAAGTACAGGGAAAAAAAGAAAGAAAGAAATAGGCTAAAAATGACCTCTGTAGCATTTCACCTCTCATCCCCGCTTCCTGAAGTCAAGACATCTGTCAGAAAAGCAAGAGGGTGCGACTGAAGTTAGCCATGTAACAGGATGTCACAAACAGCTGGTCTACCTGACTTACAACAGGAATTACTTTGTATTCTAACAATTCTCTGGGATCTAACAAAAGGGACATATGAAGGAAATTCAGAAAAGAGCAATAAGGGCCAGCCAGATAGTTCAGCGGACTAAAGTGGCTGCTCAGGCGACAAAGGGGCCAGGGTTTGATCCCCAGCATGCCGTGCTGGCCCAGCCCCCAGGGCATGCAGAGACAGCAAATGAGACTGTCTGGGGTGGCATTCGCCTATAATCCCAGCATTTGGGAGGCTGAAAACAGGAGGATCACTACAAGACCCACCTGTGCAGTGAGACCCTGTAGACCTCATAGACTCTGTACTTAATAGATAAAAAGAAAGAAAAGAGCAACAAAATTATAAAGGAAGTGTGAGGCTGATTGATGAGGTATATCACGAGGGCTAAGTACGCATGGCTCGGCCAGGCAATAACCAGCTGAAGACACAATGAGCAGGTTACAGAGAACATCAGTACTGTGGAAGGGAGAGGCAGGTGTCGCCCTGACAGTGGGGACACTTCTTGCTCCTTCCCATTATTAAACATGGGGCACCCAATGCTTTGGATTTCAATTGTCTGCTACAGGAGTAAGCGTCAATGTTTTCTAAAATCTTTTAGAATAATGGGAAAGATAACACAACGGTGATGAAAAGTTATCATTTTACCCTTTCGAAATGTAGGAGGTTCTTCCAGTGTGTTTGGGATAGGAGCACTGACTGACAAATAACAAATCAATGAATGGTATCTCTGAACCAGGAAAGGCAGATATGGGCCCTTGGTGTCGTGCCTGGGAAGCAGGAAAAGGAAACAAGGAGAAAAGATAACCCCACCAACGTTCTGCAGATTGACAACCCAGAGTTCCCATTAGTTAGAGGCCAGGCCCAGAAATCCAGCATGCATATCTAATAAAGTGTGCCCAGCTTCCTCCAGAGCCCCCACCTGCCACATGGTGCATTTCAAGCCCAGAGAGACCTGCCTGCATCTGTCCTTTGGCCTAGCCCAGGGCCCAGGACCATGAAGGGTGCAGGGCCGCTGCAGGCAGGAGCAGATGGGAGGTGGCTGACAGACCGAGGTAGCCTCCGCTATCACTGAAGACCCAGGAGCCCCCAGTTCTTTCCACTATCACCTTACCCAGGGCAGTGAGGGGCAAGTTACAAAACTCAAAGTGAGGTGTGCAGCCCCTCAAAAGGTCCAAGAACACTGACCACTTGCCTTTCTCTGACGCTGGTGTTGGGATTGTCACAGTGAGTATGGCCTGGCATGTTCGGGACCTCCAGGGGCTGCTAAGCACAGGAAGCAAACTGACCCAGAAATGGATCCTGATTATTAAATGACAGCAGGGACAAGCAAGGACCTGCAGAGAACAACATCTCTTCCAGGATGGAAGGTGTTCAAGACATGGTCCTGGCAGCAGGGAAGCGTGACGTGACGCAATGACTGGCACATGGCTTCACTTTATCACTTAATCGCTTTACCCAAGGGTCACTGTCTCGGAGCACTGGTGACAAACTCTAGTGGATCCACACCGTTTCTCCTTCCAGGCCTGCCTTCTTCCTGAGAACAACCCTTTCTTTCCTGGGGCACAACCGGGCCTCCTTCCTACCCCGGCCAGACCTGTTCATCAGCCCAGCATGAGCCCAGGAGCACCTGTTCCATTACCCTCTAGATTGGGTCCGAGGGAATGGGACATTCCTCCTGCCCATAATAGCCAAGATGAGGAAGGACGCTGGTGCGCCAGGCTGTGGGAGAAGCTGGTCTGGGCTGTGACAACACAGCGAACCCGTAGCAAGCCCAGAAGTTCCGTTGCCCTTCACGTGATTGTAGTGGCCTCTGACACCTCGCAGCACCATTCCCACGGGAGGGATTGCCCTGTGTGACGCTCAGTATTCTTCCAACAAAATCCTCTTCCAACCAAAACTCATTCACGCTTGGTTTGGTCACTCATAACAAAAGGACTTGTGAAGGCATTTGGGGGTGGGGGTGAGCTCCTGCTGTGTTCGTCATGGCGTTTCCTTTTACTCTCTCCAAGAAGATTCAGCCCGAGCTCAATGCTGACGGCCTATGGTCACTCATACTCGGGAACTGGGGTCAACATTCTGCTCCCCAGTAGCTATGGCACGGGTTGCTCCCTACCTTGGCTTCGGGAAAGCCGGCTTTTGCTTCCTAGGTCACCACAATGTTAACTACCCAGAGCCACCCTTGGGTGGGTCGAGTGGGGCCCAAGAATCTTTTTTACATGTTGCAGCCAGATGTTACCATCTCTGGACCAGGGGACCCCTGTGGCCCAGCACCATCAAGAGTATATGGATGCCCCAATCCAACACGCAGAGTGACCAGCCCATGTCTGACAAGGCGTGACCACAGCTCTGTCTCGTTCTGAATTACTGGGAGCAGGGAGCTTAGCTGCTTCTTGTCCAAGTCTTGAGTTACATCGCAGGCCTGTAGAGTGTTTCTGATAAAATGTCCTCCCACTGCTGCTACCCTCGGAGGATCTGGGCACTGGTTTTCCAGGAGTGGGGGGTAGGAGGCAAACAATGTCATCTCCAGAGCAGGAAGCCTGCGCTCTTTGGAGAGGAGACAAGCTTGTTACAGCAGCTGCTCTTCGAAAGCGGATGACGGTGGGGAGGTACTTGATCCACCTTCCCCTGTCTTCCCGGTTTGGTTCATTTCCTAAGCTCTGGGCGGCTCCGGGCTCCGCAGCTGCACGTTTGCCTCTGGGCTGCAGCCGCGCTCTGGAAGCTGGAGAAAAAGAACTTTTTCTTTCTTTTATCTGTATTTTATTACGTTTTACTTGGTTCCTATCAAACCTGTGATATTCGAGGCTCCAGCCTGTGAAACAGGATGATTCAAGTCAAACTAACCTCTCTTGGGCCCAGAGCGCGCCCCGCCCCGACCAGGGGCGCCTTCCCTCCCTTCCTCCCATTCACAGCGCCCCAACGGCGCCGAACTCCGCGGTAACCCGTGCCGGCCGATCCTCCGCGACGGCCCAGCTCTGGCTCGGACCTCGCGCAGGGCGGGATAGGGAGCGGCGGCCACTCCTGGGGAAGCGGGGGCAGCTTCCGGGGGGACGCGGGCGTCTCCTCCTACGCTCTCGCCCGGCCGGCGGCCGCGCCCGCCGCTGCGCGCCGTGGGAACAGCCGTCGCCACCCACAGCTCAGCCGCGCCCGCAGGGGAGCTGGGCCAATCGCCATGGCAACGCGGCGGCGCCCCGGCCCGCCCGCCCTCCTCTCAGCTCAGCCAACCGCGCGGGCCCGGCGCGCGCCATAAAACCTGAGCGGCTGCCGCCGCCCCCCGGGCCGGGACCTGGCGGCACGGCGCCGAGCGCAGACCGCGACGCCAGCTGTCCCGAGGCGCGAGAAAAGGACGAGCATGCGGGGCGCGCAGAGCATGAGGCTCCTTCTGCAGCGGCGGTGCCTCTGTCTGGCCGTCGTGACCCTGCGCCTCCTAGGCCAGGTAGGTGGCGCGCCTGGCGATGCCCGGAGGACAGGTCCTGGCGCGGGCGGCCCGGGAAAAAGGTCCCCTCCGCTTCTCCGCCCTCGCCCAGGTCTCCGCTACCGCGCGCTGCCCCTCGCCGTGCCCGCGCCAGTGCCCTGAGCCTCCGCCGTCCTGCGCCCCGGGGGTGCGCGCCGTGCTGGACGGCTGCGCCTGCTGCCCCGTGTGCGCCCGCCAGCGCGGTGAGAGCTGCTCGGAGCTGGCACCCTGCGACCCCAGCGGCGGGCTCCACTGCGACCGCAGCGCGGACCCCAGCAATCAGACCGGCGTGTGCATGGGTAAGGGCCCGCACTTCCCTCGCTGCTTGCTCCTCTCCTTCTCACCACCCAGAGGGACCTAAGCGCGTCATGATCCCGCCGGGTCAGGGGGCGCTGAGTCGGGGTCACGCGTGGTCCGCGGGCACCTGAGAAGCCTGAGAAGAAACCTGTTGCAGGAGAAGAGAAGCTCGCGTCCCTGGCCTCCCTGGAGAGAAGTCTAATAGACGGGAGGGAGGCAGCGTGGGGGGCGAGCGACATCATATTCTTTGGACACTTCTAGGGGACACTTAGGGGTGACGACAGCTGGGGTTACTCATGCCCTACAGTCCCGGCCCCCTGGGCCCAGCAGGCTTATTTTCACACCTATAATGGTCCACTTTGAGCCGGTGCAGCGCCTAACCTCTTGGGGGGACTATGTAACCCCCTTCTGGGCTGTCAGCAGCCGGCCAGTCCAGACTCCTGAAACATGATCAGTTCGGGATAGATTTCCCACGAGGCAGGTCACTGAGGTGGAGGCTGCCCCGCCACCCCCTGGATGGCAGACTCTCGGTGATGTACTGCGCTTCAGTGCCAAGAAACCCTCCCTGGCCCCAGGCTGCCCAGCTAACTTATTTGGAAAGCATGAATTGCACTTTTATTTTTAAAGTCTAAACTACCCCCGTAGGAGAACCTAAGGTGGGTCTTGCAGAATGACTGTCCTTGGCCCCAGTAGTGTCGCTCCACAGTTGATATTCCTTTCATCTTACAAATGGAAAAGTTTGAGGGAGCAAAAGAAGGCAATAGAGGACATTCTAGAAGCCACCAGTCAGCCTGCTTATTTGCCCTGCAGTGTGGGCTCCGCACTGTGCCTCTTTCCTCCTGCAAAGGGGCGAGGTGCGCTTGGCGAGCTGGATGCTCCTGGGGCCCCTTCCTGTTCTGGGAGGACGTCTCTTGCCCTCCGAGGTGCCCGGAAAACCACATCACCCGGACTGAGGACCTCGCTTTGGGACACACCCTCCGTTTCTCACACAGCTCTCCTGGGTTTGTGCTCTTCTTCCCCCGCCTCTTGCCTCTTCCCCTTCCTTATGTTCAGTGCTAGAAGGAGACAACTGCGTATTCGATGGGGTCATTTACCGCAGCGGGGAGAAGTTCGAGCCCAACTGCCAGTACCACTGCGCCTGCCGAGACGGGCAGATTGGCTGCGTGCCCCGCTGCCAGCTGGACGTGCTGCTGCCGGGGCCCGAGTGCCCGGCTCCCAGGAAGGTGGCGGTGCCGGGAGAATGCTGTGAGAAGTGGACCTGTGGCCCCCCTGAGGATGGGGGCCTGGGCAGCCTGGCCCTTCCAGGTGAGCGGCACAGGCAGCGGTCCGCGGGAGGCAGCTCGAGGCCAGTGCGCCTCTGGGCCGGGCCGAGCAGTCCACCTCTATTTCGGCCGTGCAGGGGTGGATTCCAGATGCCCTAAAGTCCGAGTTGTGTCGCTAGAGCAGGCGCCCAATTTATCCTAGAGAATCTGACAGACTTAGCGCCCTCTTTGGCCTTTTTTTTTTTTTTTTTTTTTTTTTTTTTTTTTTTCCCCTCTCATGTTGGTCCATCCATCCCAAGTGTCTGTTATTAGTGCCACAAAAGCAGAAGTCAAAATCATCCCCTTTGTCCTCCAAACTTTGCAATCTCTCTGCTGTCTCAGGACCTGCAACTGGTCCCTGGACAGGTGTCATACAGAAGTGTTCTCTTCCCAGATGCCATGGGCAGGCTTAAGGGACACTTCCAGACTTGTTATTCTTTCTGCACTATCTTATCAATAGCATGGTTTGAGGAGAATCTCAAAAGTCTGTAGAAAATACTTTACATACCATTTTCAGCCGATTATTTATACTGGGAGCATCCCAAATTTCAGTCTTTCTGAGGTCAGAAATTATCAGCCATGCCTTACAGATAGGAAAGCTGCCACGTAGAAGAGCTATCCCAAAGCCATGCATATGAAGTGTCGAGGCAGAACATTTTGCAAACAGGGCCCAAGTGCATGCACGCGCGCGCGCGTGTGTGTGAGTGTGTGTGTGTGTGTGTGAGAGAGAGAGAGAGGTACCAACTGGAAACAAAATACTACTTTCATTACTAGCTTGACTTGGCCAGTTCTTATACATAAAAATTAAAATTTTATCATGGTCTTTCTTAAGCACAGAGCCCCACGCTGAGAGGGCTGAGGATGTAGCCCCTGGGTAGTCTGCTCAGCATGCTCAAGGCTCTGGGTGCAAGCCCAGCACTGCCAGAATCACATGCGGGAAACCCTGCAGCTCATGGAGCAGCTGTTTGTGGTACACTGTTCTGTGTTCTTAGAGCCACCAAGCTTAAAGGCGAGTTGTCTTAAGGTCACATGAACTGTCATCCACACAAAGATGGTTTTAAATGTAACCATGTGTCCGCCTTGTATTTCTTGTTTGGTGTTAATAAATAAACCCGATTCTGTGCCCATGGCACTCAGGGGCTCAGTGAGCGCGGAGCTGAATGAGATCCACTTGCTCTTGTTGGCTGAGCAGCCACCTGTGGGTCCCACATTTTCCCCAGAGCACTCCCTTCTGCTCCCACAGCCTACAGGCCAGAAGCCACAGTGGGGGTTGAAGTGTCAGACTCCAGTATCAATTGCATCGAGCAGACCACGGAGTGGAGCGCATGCTCCAGGAGCTGCGGCATGGGCCTGTCCAGCCGGGTCACCAACAGGAACCGCGAGTGTGACATGGTAAAGCAGACCCGGCTGTGCATGGTGCGGCCCTGTGAACCAGAGCCTGAGCAGCCCGTGGAGAAGGTAGGACACTGGGGAGGCCAACTGGGGAAGGTAGTGGCCTGGCCTCCTTGGAGCCCATCTCTCTGAGGTCCCCATGATCCCAGGTGATTCAGAGCTTAGTGCTGGCCAGGTGTTCGCTCCAGAGAAAGGGCAAAGAGATCTGGAATCCGGGCCTAGAACCTTCAGGTTTTCGTTTTTAATGTACTGTGTATAAATACACACAGCTCGCAGCAGATCCACAGGAAGGAGGGTGAGGCCAGGCAACCAAAATACTTTACCCTAGTCAAGAAGGGCTGGTAAATCCCATGCATTCCTGGAGAATGTTGGCTTCAAGTTGCCAACTGATGCAGCTGAATGTAGAGAGGGGTTTCAGGCTATGGTTCCTTATGTGCTCACAGTGTGAGGTAGCAGGGTCAGGGCTGTGTCTGTCTCCCTCGCCCCACAGTTCCCAGCACCCAACCTGCTAGGAGATGAATAGCTGCTGATAAATACACGAATGGGCACCTGGGAATGACTGTTATTATTTTTAATAGCTTTAATACATCTACCAGCATAAAATAACATAAGCCAAACAAAACAGTGCATGGCTTTCTCTTTGCTGGCATCCTGTCAACTGAGTGTGTGAACTCTGTGTCAGGTCTGCAGATTAGGAGCTGTGACTACTTCAGGTGATGTCTCCAGCCTCGCTGGCATCAGACAAAAGGAACCACCACGCTGAGCCATTACATGGACCTTTGTGCAAACCCAGGGCCCACACAGAACACCCTAGGGATTTGAGACTTACCAGTCTCTCAACTATGGAAGTGCCACCATTCCTGCACTTAAAGGGACAACCCTGGAGCCACACAGCTTGGCTTCAGGTCCTGCGCGTCAGCATGAATTAGCTGGGTGGCCCTGGCTGCTTTCTTTACCTCCCAGCCTGGGTTCTTGCCTCCTATAATGGGGTCATTAAAAGTATCTACCTTGAAGTTATCCTGAGGATCAAGTAGAGTGACTAAGTACACTCTTAACATTAGTTGTCATTTCTCAAAGTGACAAATGGCATTTTTTGGTAAAAATCCTAGTGGTTGTATTAGTATGTCTATGGCTACCTAGCTCTATGATTTCTTTTGGTGCATCTTAACTCTAGGTTTCTTCTACCAACTCAGAAAGAATGCTTAAAAACACCTTTCCTCTGAAACTGACCCTAGAAGATGCACCTTCCCTCAGCGAGGAAACATGTATAACATAGTTGTTCAGGTTCACCCACACAAGCAGTCACACACACACACACACACACACACACACACACGTCTATTGCTGGCTTCTGCCTTTTTCTCCAGGTTTACAAGAATGTAAACTAAATATTAAAACACTGAACACACCAAAAAGGAGGAAACAAGAAGCTTTGAAATATTTTCGAGAGCGTAGTAAATTCTTTACTAAGATTTTTGCATTTTATATCCGTAAAATAGGGCCTATTCTATTGCTCCTTTTCATGAAATTGATTTCTTTCTTGTAAGTTGCATCCCACTTAATATTTGGAGGTGTATATTTAGCTGTTCATGTATAGTGTGCATATATCATAAAGGTTCTAGAAATACATTTGGAATTTATGGGGAAGTCTGGCGTGATTGGCTCTCTTACTTCCAAGAGACTCTTGCACCCAGGACAGTAGATCTCAGGGTGCAGACCCTGGCGCGGCATCTCAGTGCTTGTAAGAGTGCACATCATGAATGCTAAGTACAAGAGATGGAATGCAAGACCCAGCGACCTGTGTCGCGACGGACTGCAGGGGGCTGTGGCACACACCAGGGCCTGGGGCCTCTGAGGCAGGAGGCTCAGCACCAGCTGCACACTGCCTTGGAACGTGAGGAGTGGAGAACTGCGGCACAGGGAGAAGTCAGCAGTCCTGTGCGGAATCATCGGGGTCCAGGGTCCCCATTGTCTTTTCAGTAAATTCTCTACTTCACTTTCATAGAAAAGAGCCTTAAATCCCATTATCTTATAGTTTCTTGAGGTCATCGTATAATATTAGAGGGTTTTTCATCAGACAAATTTAAATACTAAATGTTTTCGATTTTATAAAGTTGGACAGCTTTTCCTTCTAGATTTATTCTCTTTCTCTTTGTAATACCTAAAGATGTATTTGGCAGAAATAAAACTTGTTACAGTAGTTTCATAAGGGTAGGTTTTGTTCTCATATATGTGCATTCCTTTTCATGCTGTTAAGGTCAAAAGATGATGGAACACAACCAGCCACTGTGTTCACATTCCAGGCAGAAAGGAAAAGAAATACAGGAAACAATAAAGAATTGTACCTGTCCAAGAGGCAAAGGATTTCCCAGATTTTTTAGTTTATGTGATCATTGGCCACAAATTTGTCACAGGGCCATTCCAAGCTCTTAGATATTCCAGGGAAGGAACTCTCATTACTGATCACATAGTCCAACAAAATTATTGTTCTTTTAACCAATAAGTAAAACTGGTAGCTGTTAGGAAGGTAACTAGCAAGTTGTTCCATACCCACGAAACAGTAGCTCAGAGAAATGGTAGCCATCCCATGCCTTGCTTCTTTTCTTTTGCCTCAGAGAGGAAAAAAGTGTCTGCGCACCAAGAAGTCGCTCCAGGCCGTGCACCTGCAGTACGAGAACTGCACCAGCCTGCTCGCCTACAGGCCCCGGTTCTGTGGGGTCTGCAGCGATGGCCGGTGCTGTACGCCCCACACCACCAAAACCATCCACGTGGACTTCCAGTGCCCGTCGGGGCAGACTCTCAGGAAACCGCTCATGGTCATTGGCACCTGCACCTGTCACACCAACTGTCCCAAGAACAACGAAGCTTTCCTCCAGGACCTGGAGCTAAAGACCAGCATGGGGGACGTGTAAGAAATACCCACAGTGGCAAACTGTAGCTGTTGCAGACCCACCATCCAATGACTATAAGAAGAAAAATGAAGACCTACGGTCGGTTGCGTCCTTGAGTCCTGTGTGTCTTTCTGTGATCATACGAGGTCCCTTGTCTCTGTCTTTTGTTTATTGAAAGATATCTGAGCTGTACACTTGGAATCAAGGAAAGCTCGGGCATGGCTTGGGGTGACTGACTTGCTTATGATGTTTATGACTAATGCAAATTTCTGTACCTTTAAGAAGTCAAGTATATGATTTCCTTTGTAGACTATCACATGACACTCATCCTGTTTCACGGTGCACTAGGGCCGTTTCCAAGGAAATGTCACTGTAGTGAATGACACGGTGAAGCCTAGGCTCACACTGAACATATCTTCATAGGAGCATTACCGCGTATTTGGAGGTTTGGCTGCTTGGGCCTCCACTGGGCTGCCTTTTGGCGGGGGTGAGCTCTGCACCTGAAGTCCGGGACCCAAGAGAACAGACAGCTGTTCAACGTGTCCAGAGACTGTTAACTCTGTTCTGCAGTGTGCTGGGAAACGGGCTGTATCTACAGCAGTGAAGTGTTTGGTAATTAAGTGGACTGGGGTTAAGAACTTTCTCCATTTTAGATCAACTGACTCCTTTCCACTAGAAAGAAGCTCAACAGGAAACTCCCAATACATAAGTGACTGGGCCCTCCCAGCCCTCGCACCTCTCTATACTGTAGACTGCTGAGGTCACTAGTTTTTAATTAACCAGAAGCAAAATATATCAATAAAGATCGTCTCATCAGTAAGTATACTGAGCACTTGATTGCAGCCTTTCAAATGTGCTTTATGTGGAATTTTGAAAAAACATAAGGGACAAAATCAGGATGATTGT
>NDGN011542603.1:1025-18721 GCA_002564285.1 Tympanoctomys barrerae
GAAAGATAGCCTCTTTAACAAATGGTGCTGGAAAAACTGGCTCTCCACATGCCAAAAACTAAAGCTAGATCCAGGTCTATTGCCAAGCACTAGACTAAAGTCAAAATGGAGTAAAGATCTAAACATTAAAACACAAACACTGAAGATGCTGGAAGAAAAAATAAGTAGAAATCTGGAAAAAATGGGGGAAGCAGAGTTCATCAGCAAAAACAAAACTCAGGAAATACTTCAAAGAATCAACAACTTGGATCTAATCCTATTGAGAAGTTTCTGCATGTCCAAAGGAATAACCAACAGAGTAAAAAGACAACCCACAAATTGAGAAAAAAATATTAACCAATATTCACTCAGACAAAGAACTCCTATCTAGACGATATAAAGAACTAAAAAATTCAGGCCCCCAAAATTCAAAGACCCAATGCAAAAATTGACATATCAGATGAATGCATACTTCTCAGAAGAAGAAATACAGCTGGTACATAAATACGTGAAAAAATATTCCACAGAACTGGTCATCTGAGAAACGCAAATTAGAACAAGATTGAGATACAATCTCACCCCAGAAAGAATAGCTGTCATAAAGAAACAAACTAATATCAAATGCTGGAGATGCTGTGGGGAAAAAGGAATCCTTCTCCACTGTTGGTAGGATTGTAGACTAGTACAACCACATATAGAAATCAGTCTGCAGACTCCTCAAAAAACTAGGATTGAGAGTCCCATTCAACTCAGCTATTCCTCTTCTAGGTATTTTTCCAAAAGAACTGAAAATATCATGCCACAGTGATGTATTGCAACCATGTTTATAGCAGCACAATTTGTGATAGCCAAATCTTGGAAACCAGCAAAATGCCCATCACCTGAGGAATGGATAAAAAGTCAGTATTTTTATGCAATGGAGTATTACTCAGATATAAAGAAAGACAAACTTGAGGCCTTTATAGGTAAAGGGATGCAACTAGAGGTTATACTCACAGGTAAAATAAATCACACCCACATGTATAAATATCTGATTGTCTCCTTAATGCAAGAACCTGAAAAAATAAATAAGATCTGGGAGGAATAATAGATATAGTAAAATGTAAAGAAACTGAATATAAGGAATAAACAATAAAAATGAGAAAGGGAAAAATATGTAAGTATCTTTTTGAGATAACAGATGATTGTAGTGCTCATTTCCACCAGTGTTTTGAAAGTAGCATGTTTAAAGTACTTAATGTTTAAAATTTTCATGTAAACTAATTATCTATGCAATTATCTATAGTCTGAGTAACTACATCAAAGACAATAAAGTTCAATACAAAGACCATGGTTATAGGGCCAGGAATATAGCTCAGAGGCATAGTTCGTACCTCGCAAGCACGAGGCCCAGAATTCAAGTCCTAGTACCAAAACAAAGACCATGATTGGATACCTCTTCTCTTGTTCTTCTAAATGTGTACCATTTCTAATGTCTTATTAATTAATATTCTCTCTTTAAAATAAACTTTTAAAAAATGAAGTAAAAAAAGAAAAGAAAAAAGTTAAAGTTTATTGAAAGTAAGCATTAATGCTTAATTATTTGACCAATTTTGCATATCTATATCTGTTAATCAGATCAAAAGATTTGATGATAAAAATATGCAGTATAACAAAATTTTTATTCTTGCTTTGAAACTGTATCATGTGCACTGTAGCTTGTTACAGTTTTTGTCTTTGTTTCTGATATTTGTTTTCACTCTTTAAAACAATGGACTTTAAAATTAAATAAACAAAAACAAAAAGCTTCAGACTAGGGTGATCCCATCAACACCTCACAGATGAATATTTCATGTTTGAATTCAAGATTAGTCTTTGAGAACAAAATGGAAATGGAAGAGAAGCACACTGCTAGAATAAGCCTGTATCCCACCAGCTGGAGGAGGAGACAAGTGTTTCGAGTATAGTCTCTGCCATTCAAATGGCAGCAAGTGACGGTGTACAGCACAGCCTCACCTGTTTGGTTTTTTTTTTTTTGTTTTGTTTTGTTTTGTTTTTTTGTTTGTTTACTTTGTTTTGTTTTGCGGAACCGGGGATTGAACTCAGACCCTTGCACTTGCTAAGGAAGTGCTTATTCCACTGACCCATCTCCCTGGCCCCTTCCTGCTTTCTTTTGATTTTGGACAGAAGCTAATGGCAACCTGAAGGAGAAATGAGAAAAGACCAACTTATGCAACAAGAAAATTATGTCCTTGCATGCTCTCAAACTCAAATGCCCTGGTACTACTTTTCCATTTTTTGTCTATCAACTAGGCCCATGAAAAACAATTCACAAGTTTCCTTTGCAAATATGTTAATATTAACATATGGCATTAAGCTATTGTTGGTGTGACCTCTGCTCAAATAGGGGCTACTGTGTTATGAAATTATGATGGAGTTTTCCAGAGCCTTTAATGTATAGATCTATATTAAATTTCCACACTTCTTTAACCAAAGAGAGAATTTTGTGTATCTTTAAAAAATCCTCCTTGGAGAACCAGTCTGGGAAATACTAGAGATGAACTCTGTGCCTTTTTTTTTAATCTATTGGTATAGGGTCTCACTACGAAGCTCAGATTCATAGTGATCCTACTGTTTTCAGCCTCCCCTGTGCTGGGATTACAGGCGTGCACAACCACACCCTGACTCAGTCACTGGCTCAGTGCATGGTGGGGGCAGGGCTGTCAGGGCATGTGGTACCGGGGATCAAACTGTGGTCCTTGCTTGCTTGCCTAAGCTTGCCTAAGCAGGTGCTTTAGACTGCTGAGCTATTCCACCAGCCCTGTGTATTACTCTTGAATTATCTCTTTCCTCCTACAAACTCAACCTGCACGTGCAGCACACAGAAACACACACCCTGGCAAGGGTTATGTGATTCAATTCTTAGGTTTGTGTTAGTGTAGGTAACATTAGGACAAAAATGTTGCCATGAACAAATCTGCAGAATAGTTAAGCCACTTGCTTGAGAAAAAAGTATGTACATATGTATATTTGCTTTATGTGTGAGTGTGTATATTTATATGTTCATGTGGATCACATATGCACACATATGACTCACGTATACATACACATACATGTGAATATCAATCTCCTCTCTTTCTCTCTCTTGGGAAAGTGATAAGATTAAGAGGATCCAGGACCAGCGAGATAGCCCAGTGGCCTGGCAAGCAAAGGGACCAGGGTTCAATCTCGGGTCCCACATGCTGCACCAGCCCTACCGCTGGTGTGTGCTGAGCCCGCGAATGAGTTTGGGTATTGTGGTGAATGTCTGTAATCCCAGTGCTGGGGAGGCTGAAAACAGGAGGATCACTATGAGTCTGAGCTGTACAAAATACGTAAAAATGAAACAGAAAGAAGGAAAGAAAGAAAGGAGGATTAAGAGGATCCACTGAAAACTCACACTTCATTCTTCACACTACTCTGACATGTTGCGCTCCTCATGTGGGTCTCTGTCATGGCTCGGGGTTTTTGCAAGGGGAACAACACAGGAAACATTTCATAATATTTGTTTATAAAGAATCACCCAAAAATCATATACTTGCAGGGCAAGCCCGAGGTTCAGTGGTAGAAGCTAGGAAGTCTATGCCAGCAGGATAAAGGACCTGTGCTGGCAGGCTGAGGGATCTGAACTGAAACTAGGAAGCCACACTCAAGGCAAATGTTAGGTTTTTCAGCTTAGTAAAGAGAGTGGAAAGATAAAAGAGACCTTTATTGTGGGCACAGAGAAGACCATAGGAAAGGAGAGAGACAGAGCTCCCAAGGGCCTGGCTGGGAGAAGAAGGCTATATAGGACAAGGATGGAGGTCTGGCTTGGGGGACAGTCTGCATGACACGGCAGACAGTAATTGGGCTGTGATTGGGCAGGAGGCGGGAACAAGGAAACAGGATATTGTGAAAAGGAAGTAGGAAGTTGTCATTGAACCAGGGAGGAGGAAGGCTGAGCAGAGCACATGGCCTCCAGTGGCCTGTGCCACACTGGCTCACCTCCATGATGATGTAACAGAATTTTTTACTATGGCTGAGGAAACCCATAAGTAAGCCCCAGAGCTCCCCCCAAAGGTACCACAGCCATCCTCAGCAACAGTGAAGTTCCGAGCTCCTCCAGTGATGAGGATAGCTGAGTTCCCATCAGGAAAGCCAGTGAGATTCACTTCTCCAGGAGGCTTAGGAGTGCACCATCTTCCCCTCTGGAGCCACAAATTGATGCTCAAGATGAGAACAAAAGCTCCTCCGAAGTTCATTAGGAAAGCCAGCATGACAAGATCCTCCCACAGAACAGCCCAAGAGAACTAGCAACTTCCAACAGCTGCAACAGCTTCTCCAAACAACATCCCTAACTGTCCCAGCAGCTTCTCCTGTTCTGCTGCTGACAACAGTCCTCAGGTGGACCTCCCACACCCAGCACCATGCTAGTTTAATTCAGCTGGGTGTAACAAGTTGATCTCCAGTCAGAAATCCACTATAGTCTGTAATCCACTTCTCAGGATTCAACATTTCAGCTGAGATCCAAATGTTAAGAAGGACCCAAGTGACAGGGAGACCCTGAAGAAAAGCATATTTCAAGCTGAAGAAAGACCTAGGACGGAGGTTCTAAGGAAGCAGCAAATAGAGGATTGTAGAGAGATAGAAATGAGTCCTGACAATGTAGCTGGAGCTCAGAGAGCCACAGCAAACCACAGTAAACTGCAATGGCAGGGGTAAATAAGCACTGTAATAACCTGGGCCTTGTAAGCCTTGACATGGCATATGGCTCCAGATACAAGGAGGAAACTGGTAGAAGTGGAGACAGAATCTGGACTATGTCTCTGGGAAATCACTTGGCTGCTTGGTGGGAGGCAAGCATGACATCAGGAAAGAAAGGAAGCTATTGTTGGAGTCTGGATGAAGTGACAGCACTAATGTGTTAGAATAGTGGAATGATAAAGAACAAGGATTATGACACCTGAAAGATGTAGAATTATGGCCCAATGCTGCAATTTTCATCCAAATCATTTGGAAGAACTTCGTAAATCTCTGTGAGCCCCAGCTTCCTTATCCACTAAAAGGGTGCTATTACTATTTATTTCATATGATGATTGTGATAATTCACTGAAATAATTCCTACAAAGTAGCTGGGACATACTACATGTACAGTAAATGATAGTGACTATGACACTTCAAAATTCCTTCCAGTAATTGTGTCATTAACCATGTAGCCAAGGCTGCTGACGCCTTGTCCCACCAAGGCCACCTTGAACCATGTGAGTCTGCCACCTGGTATGTTAAACAACGTCTAGACCATCAGCTTCCCTCTTAAGCTCTAGTGTCTCTATTCCTTGCCCAAGGACTTTGTTGGCATCATAAGAACTTGCTTAGCTATGAGCAGGAGTCAAGCACACAACTAGCAGCAATCGCCGATCAAGAGAAGATAGTGGTTGGAAGATAAATTTACGGGGCTCTCCGCAACATCTAGCTGCAGCTCCCTTCTGAACTGCGCTGCACACAGCTTCTTGTAGCGTCTCCAGAGTGGCTGAGGTTCTGCTGTTCACAGGGAGACCCGCTGATTGAGTTGTCTTCTACTGGATTCCTTCCTTTCCCTGTTACTTTCTCCGTTTGCTTACATCTGTATTTTCTGGGATCACTTCCCAAGGAGATCATACATATCCTCTGGTCTGAGTCTGTTTTGAAGCAAATAAACTGTGCGTGCCTGGGCAATCTTAGAAGATTCTTGCAGGCAAGAATGAGGTAGACACTTTTCACAATTCTGAAGCTACTTATTTTGTCCACATTTCCATGATCATATGATAAGTTCAATCTTTAAATTACATAGCTCAGTAATGTAAAGTGAGCACTACTTCTGGCTGCATGTTTTTTCTTTATACAGAAAATGAATGTTTTTTCTCTATGTTATCCTAGTACATGCTATGCTGTTTGAACTTTCTGGGATAATAGAGCATGATATTACTAACCTAACATCCATGGCTGTACCAGCTGTTCAGATAAAGATGTGTTAAATTCATTCAGGCATTAAGAAGGTGCCAAGTTGTATTTTCTAAAGATAGTCACAGCCTCACATCTCCAGTGTGTGCGTTTTCACCGAGCCTGGCTATGCCCCCACCCACAGGCAAAATCTTGTCCCCAACTAGTGTTTCTGCAGCTACTGTAAATGGTTTACCTAATAGATTTGGGAATCTATTATTTCCCAGTTTTAAGTGGAATTCTAACTCAGCTTGTATGTAGAGCCCATTTCCTGTCTTATGGAAAACACTTGGGGAGAGAATTCCATGTTGGGGGAAGCCCTAGCAATGTGGAGAGTCCACGTAGGGAGACAATAAAAGAGTGTAAGGAAGCCCCCTTGGAAGTGGATCCCACAAACCCTGATGCCCAGCTGCACCAGGTGGAGCAGGGACAAGCTGTCACATGATCCTCCCATGATTCTATGGCCCATAAATTCAACACAAGAATCCATGATGGTTGTAAGTTGCTCAGTGGTTGGGTGGCTTTTTACACAATAGCAAATAGGAGTAAAGAATTTTTAAGTCATAATGAAAAATCAAGAATTTAAAAATACACAGCATGTTGTTTCCTGGGATTCAACTGACTACAGAAAAAAACAGTTACAGATATGGCTTCAGAAAATGTGATGAAGGTCCTTTTGGGGAAATAGAAACAACAAAAGCAGAATCCTACTTGAAGTCTCACTTTTTTCATTAGCTGCAGAGTAATGAGAAACAGCCACCCTGAATATCCAATTTCCCCCAATACTTTAATTCTTTTCTTAGGCTGGAAGTTTTAACAATTCATTCTTTACTATAAGTTGAAAAAAAATACATAATGATTTTTTAAATTTTTTTTGTTTCTGGGCAACAGATTTTGAAGGTGAAGCTTTAATCACGCGCTAGTCTTATAATCACTGCTGGTTTTCAACTAAAGTATTACAAATTGGGCTTTAGTTCAATTTAAATTGCATGGACCAAATCCTACCCTTGCTTATTATGGGCAACTCCCATTGAAATCATTAGTACATGTACATGTGTAACTGAGGAGATAATTTGGCCATATGTGCATTTGTCTCCATGTGTCTCCACACGAGTACAGGCACAGGGGCTGGCTGCGCAGGGAAACATCTTGTGCAACTTGGAATAAGTTATCTTTTTGCCATACTGCATTCATGTCAACATGATGAAAAGAAAATGTAAATGTAAGGAGAAGCAGCACTTCTTCCCAGAGCTTTCAGCATCCTGGTGGTTCCTGGCAGCCCTGACTGTAAGCAGTTGATGCTCCTACTGCTAACCATAAGCAGGGTTCCCTGGCCCCCTCCCCAGGACCTCCTCCTGCGTAACTCTGCACCGTTTACATCTGGGTGGAGGGACAGTACCTCAGCATCAGTTCTTGTTCCCAACTGCTCTGTAGACAATTATTTTTCCTGGCAATATTCACTTTCAACTAAGAAAATGTTCAAAGCCCACGAAGTGCAGAGCACTGGCCAGAGAACCTTTACACAGAAAGACCTGACTGAAGAACATTTTGCCCTTTCAACAATCAGTCAATGCTTTTGAACAATTAGAACTGCGGCTGGCACTCTGTAGCATGCTTTGTAACCACCTACTAAAAATCAGAGGGCTGGGACCCACCCCTAGAATTTCTTACCCTGTAAGACTGCAAAGAGGGTATGCTAACTGACATCTCTGATGAGTCCTCGGCACTAGGTGATGCCAGTGCTGCTGGCACAGGGCCCACACTGTGAGAGTGACTATTCTATAATTTAGGTGGTACTCTAGGTACACCATCAAATAAGACATTGTCATGAATGGACAAAGCATAGATTTCAGTGGGGAAGATAAAAGAAATGAATAATTGTCAGATGGTTGGATGAGTGCTATCTCAGAGAAAAATACTCTTTCCTATGATCTAGAAGTTGATTTAGAACTTTTTTTAAAGGAAGGGACAGGATGATACTTAATGGGCAAATGCACTAACTATAGTGACATTTGTTATTTCTGTCTGCTAGTATCAGAAAAACTGTTTTTCCTTTTTAAAATTACTATTCCTGGTTTAATGTGGTCCTGGGAGCATCTGTAACTAAGTGAGCATATTACACATGCTGACCAGTCAAAGCCTTTTTCTTGGAATTGAGAGTTACACAGAGAGGAGGAGTCTTTCTGTTTCTGAGATCTCCAGCACGATGACCATTTTCCTGGAGTTTTTGCCAAACATCTTTGCCACCATGAACATGAAGCCAGGCTGGGACTGAAAGTGTGGCTGATTGGACTTTGCAAAGATGAACACAAAAATACTTCTGGATTTTTGCAAAGATGAACACAAAAATGCTTCCAATCCTATATACTTTTTGTTCACATGTCTCTTATGAGAAGGAGAAGCGATCTATATTTTGGCCCCTTGGATTTGGGAAATGTTAGAAATAACACTGTTTGTCATCTGAGATTAGGGCATGAAAGGTAATACAAGGTGACAGGGGTTTTTCAACATACTTGCTCGCCATGCTGCAAGGAAGCCCAATAAGCCACATGGTGCAAGTAGAGGTAAATATTCTGTCAAATAGCTCTTGCTGAGATCCCACCCAACCACCAGCATTAGCAATCCCTTACACAAATGCTCAACTTCCAGATCTTTCCAGATCCCAGTCATCACATAAATTGCAAGTCTTTCCAGCTGTGGTCTCCAGTGCTGTGTGCAAAGACAAGCTATCTCCATTGTGTTCTTTCTTAGTTACTCACTCACAGAATACTATGAGCATAGTGGAGAGTTCAGGAGGGTACTAGAGTGCAGTTCTGGAATGTCACCTTATGGTTCATATGTCTAAGACTTGGTCCCCAATTTAGTGCATTTGAAGGTGGTAGAAACTTTAAAGTATCTGGACCAATGGGAGACCTCTGATCATTGGGGATGTACCCTTGAAGGGACTGTGAAGCGCCCTTCTCTTCACCTTCACATCCCACTCATTAGGTGAGAGATTTTGCTCTACCAAGTGCTCTTCTAAGACAGGCCATCATACCCCTAAAACAATGGAGCCAACTAGCCAACAACTGAACCTTCCAAAGCTGTGAGCCAATGCAAATATCCTATCTTCATATGATGGTTTTCCCAGGTATGTATTGCAGTGACATAAAGCTGACTAACATAGATGGTTTGTTACACAGAAATAGAAAGTAAAACAGAAAACAACTGGGGTATAAGAATTACTGAAAGATGGGAGAGAATGTGTATGTGTGTGCATGTGTGTGTGCACACACACCTGTGTTGTGCATGAGAGAGTAAGGGAGACCTGGTGACTCCACAGAAATCCTTAGAATAAGCTTTGCCTGCAGTAAGAGCCACCTAAACTTCGGCCTTTCTATTTTTTCCTAAGCTATTTTGAATTTATGTCTCTGTCACTTCCAACCTAAACAACCTGAATACAGAACCTTTAAATATCATACAACCAAAGAAAATAAACACAAGAAGAGGAGAGTGACACGTGCAATAGGGAGACTGACTTGGTATCTGATGTATTGGAGGATGTTATCAAATATACTTTCAATGTAATTTGACATTTCTCAGAAAGGAAAATCACTCAAACAGAAGAAAAATAAACACCAGAGTATAGAACATGTCAGAATGCTGGTACTGGTGAGCATCTAAGACAGCACATCTAGGTATCATCTGGTTCCTTACTAAAATGTTGGCTTTCTCAAGTCGACCCCACTCCCCAGGGAGTGTTTCAAACTTCAGAAAAGCTACTGAGTGATCACTTGTACAAAGGATAAGACTCTTCTGAGGATGAGATACAAAAAATTTGCAGGAAACAACATTTGTCAAGAAAACATAATACAGCAAGAAAATTACTAATTGAATACATTGTAAAACAGAATTCTAATATTTATTCTGTATCATTTTTATTTTTTAAAATAAAAAATAAACAAAAGCATTTTTTGTCTTTAAAATAAAAAAGCATTCTAAACTTTTAAAGAACTACTTGCTTTCAGTAGTGTCATTTTTCTGCCTTATTTTGTTTGCTCCAAGAGCTTTCTTAGGCTTCCCAAAACATAAGGTTTTGTTCCCTTTCTAGTGTCATTATTTATCCTGAACTTTATTCCCCAAGAGAAAGAAAGGAAAATAAAGCTTTAACCGATTTGAACTTTCAGGTTATCATGGTACCATCCTTCTGCAGGTGTCCTAAGAGAAGAGCCAGAAAATGATTTTGAACATTTACAATTGAAGGCGGATCTACTATTGTTTCCCTTGAGTTATGGGATACACAAAGCAAAGTCCGTTTTTTTTTTAAGCCTACTGTGTTAATTTTTGTGATGAGCCAAAAGAAGGGTTTTGTTCCACAGTAACTCAGCTGAAGTGACTGACTTGGCTCTCTGCATGGAGGAAAAAAGAACCACACACTTGAAGCCATGGAGCCTCTACTCACCAGTCTTATTGCTTTGGACAAGTCGCTCACTTCTCCAACAACATGTCTCCCTCGACACAGTTTTCCCTTCCACCTACATGGATGCTGAGTTTCTTAAGACAAGTACATGAGAGTTCCTCACCAACCCTGAGTCCCACACACTGAGAAGGCTACTCAAGTTCAAGTTTCACAGGGAAAGACAAACATAGTTAGAGTAGATGGCCTGAACATTTTCCTCGGCTATATACCCACTCACATCCATCAGACAGAGAAGCTGCTAAGGTAAATACTGTCTAGGTTTTCATACCTGGAAGTCACCCCTAACATAAGTGCTAAAATAAAGAGCCAGAAGCCTTGCTTCACAGACTCTTGGTGACAGGAGGAGCACTTAGACCAAGAACTGAGACGCTGTCTGATTTTTAATCTTTAAATTCCATATATTTTTAGCTGATACATAAAAACAAAAGTACATCCCTATGGGATATTATGCGGTATCTCCATCAGTACACATATGCATAGTGTAATATTTAAGAAATGTTAAACATGCCTTGTCCTCAGAAACACTGCATAAAGTATGGTGAAAACATTCAAACTCTTTTCTTCTGGCTTTTTGAAATGCCTGGTGCATTATCATTGTCTGAAGCTTCTTATCCTTATCCAAAAATGACTTAGTATCCTGACCAAATGTTCTCCATCCCGTCTTCCCCCTTACCTCAGGTTCTGGTAACCAACATTCCAAATCCCAACTTCCATAAGATCAATTACTCTGTGTGTGTGTGTGCGTGTGTGTGTGTGTGTGTGTGTGCGTGTGGTGCCAGGGACTGAACTCAGGACCTTGTGCTTGCCAGGCGAGTGCTTATTCTACTGAGGTATCTTCCCAGCCCAGATCAACTACTTTTATATATCCCCTCTGACTGAGGCCAGACAGTGCTGTCTTTCTGAGCCTGGTTTATTTTTGTCAATATAATGTTGTCCAGTTTGATCCAGGTTGTCACAAGTGACAGGATTTTATCCCTTGTACATAAGGCTGAGTAGAGATCCACTGTGTGTAAGGACCACATTTTCTTTATCACTCAACAATTGCTGAACACTTCGGCTATTTCCTTTACTTGCCTACTGTGAGCGGTTCACCAATGAAAAAGAGAGCATAGATGGTCCCTTTGATTTTAAGAGGTGGAAAAACTACTAGTTATTTCATGCAACAATAAGCATTTAAACTAGTCTCACCTGCAAACTATAAATTTGATTGGAAATCTCTTTTTATAGCCCAATTCACACAAATGATTAGTACAAATAATTCTATGTGTCAATTATTGAGAGTTAGACAATTGGGCAATGAGGCCCACATAAAGCTTTCACCTACGCAGGCTTACTATAGTTCTTAAAGGAATATCTGAGCAGAATTACTCAAGGGCTGGTGTTCAGCAGCTGGCTATCCAAGAAAGAGCAGTATGTGAGCTAGGTACACCGGCTGTGTTTCCCTTTTTAAAATTCATAACCAGGAAGTGGAAATGTGCTTTTAAATCATGATGACCATGACAAGATGTGACTTTGAGGGTCATGATGGCCACTGACACTCCATAGAGGGCTAAGGAGTCTATGACACCTCCACTACAGCATTTGTTCCTTCCGGAGCCACCCAAGGGCAGAACTGTGTGTTAAGGAAAATCACCAGACACAAGGGTTAGAGCAACCATTTTGTTAAATAGTGATTGTTTAAATTAGTTAAATAGCTATTCTAAGTCCCCACTTACCTTTTTCAGTATAGCCATAACAGAAGGTACCATCATTTCAACATCCGAGACATGTCATACTGCTATCAGCTCCTTCAAACACAATCCATCTATAGGAAGCTGAACTATATCCTTGATATATTCATTTCTTCAAGTCTTAATCCCAAGACATCAGAATGTGACTATCTTGGGGAAAGTCTTTCTAAAGAGGTAATTGCAGTAAAAATGAGATTCTTAGCAAGGACCATTATTCAATACAGAGGGAAAAGACTCAGAGAAAACAGACATCTATGAGCAAAGGAGACAGAACTCATCAAACATCAACTCTATCAACACACTGAGTCAGATTTCTAGCTTCTAAAACAATGAAAAGATAGCCTTCTGCTTGCCAAGCCCTCAACCCTGGTAATCTGTCATGGAGGCCATAGTAACTAGCCATTTGCTCCTAGGTAAGCTGTGATATAATAGCTTACACTGCTGCTTTGTGGATTGGAGAGTTAGAAACCACATATTACTCTGCAACAATCATTTATTAGAACCTAGTTTCTGTATTCATTCAGATAGGAGTCAGGCATTTTCTGCTGGCATTATGTTAATTTTTCCATGTAGTTATCTTTTGACATTTAGTCCCTCTATCAGTGTCTCCCATGTTCAGCTTGAAAATTTTGCCTGGTGTCAATACTTTACATTTAAACTCTTTTCCTCTTCAAATTTGTTTTCTTGTGACTGAAGCCTCAAGTAAATTGAAATAAAAAACCCTCAAAGTATGCCACCACCCATTAAATATTCTTCCACTAAAAGGATCCTTATGGTGGAGGTTCATTTCAACTCTCCGTTTGGTTTTTCAATTTAATACCTGCAAGCTAACATTTAGATTCTTGCATTGAAATATTTAATCATGTTCGAGACATATATGTACATCATTTTCATACTGGTCCTTAATTTTTTGCCTCTTTTGTCTTCCACAGTCAAAGAACTAAGAAAAATGCTTCTCCTCCTTTTCTAAAGAGAATAGAAGTTAATTTTCCAGAAGCATAAATTGAGACAGGTCCGTGGCTTTCTGACTTGTGAGCCAGAGATCAGAAAACAGATTGAAGATATTATAAGCAGTTATGAATATAGCTGTTGTTTAGATGTTTAAGAAATGACATTTAATTTTGTCATTCATCTTCATCAAGCAGGGAAAATTATAAATTACATTTGTAATAATACAATATCTACCTCAGCACAGTTTACTGGAGTGTCACTCAACAAATTCGGTTCAGTAATTGCAATTCAATTACCTCCAGTTGCGATCAAGGGCAAGAAACATTCTCTCAGCTTTCCCTGTCCTGGTGGCAGGTGTCTCCAACTCTTCACTATTCCATGGGTTTTAATGATGAATTAGATTAAACTATCAGTTACAGCTCTGAATGTATTTTGTCTTTCCTTGTTCAAGTACAGTCGTCAACATCTTTTTGTACCAGGAGAGGGGGCCTTTTGTTTCTCTGTTTACTTTAGAAAATGTGGTGTTTGTTATTAGTATCTTGTACTTTACATATTTTGTTCAGCCTTTAGGATGTTACAAAGGAGAAGCGATGCCTATAATCCATTAAAGAATCCATTTCTAAAACACATCACCATTGCATCAGAGAAATATGCTACATTTGTTTGGATAAGTTCTAACTACAAGGCAGTGATCTTTTCTGTCAAGCAGTCATAAAACATCGATAGTTATAAACATTGATAGTTATTAAACAAAAGCAGACAGTGAGAGGTCTCTGGTGGACAAAGGAAACAATTTCCTCTTTGTGTGTTTTTGTTTATTACTGAGCATGGAATAAATGATTCAAACCTTCTCCACAGTGCTGCAGAGTTAATACATACTTACTCCCAGAAAGATAAATCTGTACCTTGTTTAGCTCTAGGTATAATGTATCTGTTGAGAATTAAAAATGTGTTGGCAATCTTTAGGGAGAAACAAAGAAAGAGCGTTTACTGTGACTTTCAGCCTTGTAGTTCCTTTTGCCAGTTGCCAACCCAATCGTTCTTTCATTGCATTGCCTGGCTAGGATAGAAAGCTTTGTATAAATACCCTTTTCCTAACTTAACAGCTTTCCTCTTTACTTTCTTCCAGCCTTTTTCTGTAATATGCATCCATCAAGGGTCCTCTTGTCCCAGGCTGCTTTTTGGAGAAAGCTACTAGCATATGGCCCCACTTCAACGTATAGGGGACAGTTTAAAAGTTCATAAAGTACTGAAATCTTCAGGAAAAAAAGAGGAGAGATTAATGTTAGAATTTTTACTACTGTCTTGCACAGCAGCTGCTGCATTTGAGAAAATTTATGGCTGCAATAGCTTCTACTGTGTTGAAAGGAATCCATAAAAGGGTCTTAACTTTACATGACGCCAGACACTACCATTAATCAAAATGGTGATAGCCTGTTATCAACAAAGCAAATGCATCAATGAAATTATATCCAACTTAAGGATAAGCTAAGACCCTGGGTGAATCACTGCTCCTCCATAAGCCTCTATTACTTATTTTCCTTAAAGTTCTATCTAATCCAGAATGCTAAGGTTCTATGGCCCACAAAAGGATTTTAAATTTTTCGATATACACATCAACGTCGGTGTTTTCATTCTGGAATCTATCTTCGCTCTACTTGGAAGGTAGGAGGTGCAAGTAGATCTGATCAAAATTAGTCACTCCCTAGGAACAAAGAAACAACCAGATGTGTAGCCGGGCTGCCCTGCCAGAGTCCTTAAACTGAGATTTTATAACCAAAGGCAACTCTTCAAATGGTTTAATGCACATGCCATACGCATAAGCGTATAACCAAAATTTACCAAGCATTCAAATTAAGCATATACAACTCATTACAAATCTTTTCTACAACCATATCTACAAATAAACTATGCATATGTGAGTTTCATTTAAATTACCCATACTTCCCCCAGCTCAGAATTAGAAACAGAGTAGATACAGGTCTTTGATCACCCTGCTGTGCTCCCAGGAGTTGACCTCCACTGAAGGTCAGGTTCAGTCTTTGTGAGCTCTGTGCTCAGAGCACAAGCAAAAGGCTTCCCTCCAGCCAGTTAATAAATACACAAGTCAAGAGGAACACAGCAATAAAGTGGACTTGACCTAGCATTTATAAAATTGTTTGTAATTGAGACTTGAAGAACACTTATGTTTTGGAAATACAGGTAATTCTCATGGGCCCAAGTTACAAAATATTTTAGGATAGCATTTTGTAGCACCCTTCCTGGGCTCTGGCTTGCTTTGTGTCACTTTTTGTGTGTCTCAGTTCTCACCTACAGCAGGAGAAGCTACGTTAACACCCTCTCAAAAATCTCACATAGTGTGTCTACTGGGAAAGGGCTATTCAGAAAGGTAATTCTCCCAGAAAAGCAATTGTCTCTCATCAGAATGTTATAACTCCTAGAAACCATGTGTTCCAATTACTTCTTGTTTTGCCTATGTGTAGTCTAAATATTAAAATCAGTGAAATGAATGATGTCAGCACCCTAGCCATACTATACATGGCCACTTTGGAGGCCACCGCTAGTTGGTGCACACTTCCTAAACATAGTAACGGCAGCTCACAACTGCCAGCACAGTGTTCTCCCATCAGAGAGTTCTTCTGTGACCAGACAAACTGCTCAAGATATGTTGGATATGTCCAGAGGTAACATCCAATGAAGGGCAAGCATCAAGCCATCAAGGATGGTCAGTGGATAAATATTTGCACTTTATTAGGGGATAACTTTGAAGTGTTTTCTCCACAGTCTCCTGGAGAGTGGGCCAGCATACCACAATCCTTAACCCAGGTGTTAATATCCTCTCTCCCATGTCACCCCTTCTCAACTCCTTCCCTGTCTTCCTGAGATCATTTACCTGATCAATATATGTACTCTTCTTTATCATAGACCTGCTTTGGGGTGATTTAAGAAAAGAGTAATGATGCAACTATTGATTGTGAATGTACAATTCAATCCAAGAAGATGGAAGGGAAGAAGCCCAACTATTGCCTTAGGACAAATACAATGATTGGTGGTAAATACCAGGGACAGGAAGCTGGTCAAGAACACACAGATCTAATAAAACATAGATGAGATTGTTTTAATTAGGTGGTGATCAAGGATCGAGACTGAGTGGTTAGAAGTAGTTACAACAGAAGGCTGGTCACTCACAGTTACAAAGGATCACTTCGAGCAGATGGAACAGTGGGAAAAAGCTGGAGGCAACAGTTAATTGAGATAGATGAATTAATTTGCTTCAAGTGTATATAACTAATGACACTTCCAGGGAATTACAGTAGGATCCTAGTTGCAAGCACAATCATGATACTGTGCTTCTCCCAAAAGTCAAGTTGCACCAGAAAAATGTGGTCTCTGATTCTGTTTTACCAACAAAATGAAGCCGAGCTTGCTGAGCAGCTCCTTCCCGGGAGGGTGTGGGTCCTTCTAGGCTTGTGGGGTCAAGCAAGAACCTAGGCATTCTGAGTGCCAAAGTAAGGACATTTTAAATAACTTACCAACAAACACCCGGTAAAAATTAAAGCACGGATACCTCTTATGTCTTAGATACCTAGACACATACCTAATGATTGAAGGCAATGGAATGAAATGAATGAAATCAAACACAAGATGAAATAACATAAAAATACAGACCAACAGTGCTCTATCTCAAATCTCTCACTCACTCAAAAGAAATATTTAGCTTTTACTGTGAAAGGGCTACTCTTAGGCTTCTGTTATTGAGTTTAGAAGACAATACATAAAAGTTACTAATTCCACCAGGACGGAATCAACACACCCAACTCTGCAGATTACATCATGGGCTTCTTCCCTCTTCCCAAGGCTTGCTTTCTTGCTAGTGAGTTTGATGTGCCAGGCCCCAAAATTGGGAATTGCATCAAGATACATATTTCTTAAATAAAGTAAGTATTGTTGGTTTCAAGTATGATTGTCTCAAATATAAACAACGACACAAATTCAAAACATGTTGGATGAAATGGTAGAAGGAAAACAGAGGAAGAAGCAAAGTAAAAATAGAAGCCATCTACATAAGGGCATAGTGGATGAGGGGGAGAATTGATTCTGGAATTCTACGAAGCCAGTGAAAAAGATATCATTTGAAACATGGAATTGTGCAACTCTAGTCAGTGTAAGAGGCAATCAAAATGTTTCAAGGGGGCTGAGATGTTTGAAACATGAGGATAAGTATTGGCCCATTCAATACCTCAGAGAAAAGAAAACTATGGGAACATTTTTTCCAAGAGTCAATGCACGAGCCAAATTCTTCACTCACATACTTGTGCATGGGACCTAATTCTGCACTTGGCTATTTGTGGCAGCTCCGCATTCTGCAGTCTTACTGCCTGTGTGAAACAGGAGTTAAGCATATGGCACACTTTAGCTTGCATGGAAATGTAGCTTCTGTGAGCATGAAACTGCTCATTAGTATGCAATGGAACTTTTTTAAAAGGAAAACAACATTAATGACTATAAGCCATTTGTAAGCTATTTTAGAAGCTGGAATTCAAAATAAGATTGAAGAGCATAAAACAAATATGGGCATGAGCCCCTACCCCATCCACCAA
>NDGN011542617.1:1939-15162 GCA_002564285.1 Tympanoctomys barrerae
TCTCTCTCTCTCTCTCTCTCTCTCTCTCTCTCTCTCTCTCTCTCTCTCTCTCTCTGGTACTGGAAATTGAGCTCACCCTATCATTCTACACTAGCCTTTTCAATTTCTGCATCCCTGCCATAATGTGAGAGAGTCTGGAGTACACAGAAGGAGTTGGGCTGTCTTGGAATTCCATTCCCCAAACTGCCAAGACAATTAATCCTCTTTTATTCCAAAAATATATAGTCTAAGATATTTTGCCTTGGACACAAAAAATTTAATAAAGTAAAGTTTATGTATGCAGGTAAATTCATAACAGAGTATAAACAATAAAGGACTATTATCCTGAATCTCAAATGATGGTCAGCTGATTTAACTGCAAACCTGAATACTTAATTTATAATCAGGACCAAAATGACTTGGGGTCAAGGAGATCAGGAATTCATGAGAGAATGCCTGTGATGATGGCTTTAAATTGATGTCAGAGAACTTTTTTTTTTTAAGTAGGAAATTGGAAAATTACTCTACATTTAATTTTCCATCATTTATCAATCGAATCCTCCATGAAAAGCATAACAGTGGCAGGAAAGGGAGAAGAATGACACTATGACTTTGTCTTCCTGGGATTCATACCTCATTCTGGAAAAGTATACCTGAGTCAGAAGAGTTGGAAGAGGTACAGTGTGGAAGGAAAGTACAAATTGTCATTGAAGATAAGATGAAGAAGAGATGATCCATTGATTCCTGCCTTCTCATCTGTAAGACATTTTATTGAGGAAAGCTCTAGTTGTTACAAATATATAACTACAGAGGGAATGATTCATACCAACAAAAGAAAATAGTTACACCTTTTCTCCTCCACCTTTATCCATCCACACACCTCCCATAGAATTCCCATGTGTCTGCACTTTCCACTCAATCCTGCTTATGCACTCACTATGACCTAATTTCCCACTTACTGGTATCTATCATCTCTTTGCTGACCACAGAGAGCACCGTTTGTTATATGTTCCATCAGTTACAATTCTGTGCAGTAGACAAGTGATGTAATTAACTCCAGCTTCTGGTGAAAAGATGAGGTACAGAGATTTTGAAGAGGTTTTGAAAAGGCATAAAGCTGGAGTGTATGGGGAACTGAATTCTAAATTCTAAAACCAAAGCTCTAACTCTAAAGAAAAGATCAACTACAGTACAATAAAATTTAAAATATATATCTCGTCTAGACTGGGCGTGGCACTGTTTGCGTCTATAATCCCAGTGCTTAGGAGGCTGAAAACAAGAGTAGACCCTGTACTAAACGCATTAAAAAATCACCTTCTAGTTAATGAATATAATATATTCTTGAAAGTGTATCCTTAAGATTCTTACCAGGGCATGAATATCACATGGTGCACGCTCACAAGCCTGGTGAATCTAGATCACTCGCTGTGTGGAATCACCTTTCATACCAAGAGTTCTGATAAACACAGGATGTCGAGGCTGCTGCAAGGTAAGAGCATACTAATTCATAGTAAAAGTTTTAATAAATCAGAGCACACTCTAAAATAATTATGACTAATATAGAATAATAGTAAATACATGAGCTAATAAATAGGCCCTTGTCAATGTTTATGATTTGCAAATATTATATACCATGCATAATTGTTTGTGCTCAAAATACTGTAGATTTCTTTTACACCAGTATCACCAAAAACATGTGAGTAATGCATTTAACTGTGATCTNGTAGATTTTTTTTACACCAGTATCACCAAAAACATGTGAGTAATGCATTTAACTGTGATGTTTGGACAGTTTTCAGATTACTAGGCTATAAGAATTTTTCATCTCCATTATAATCTGTGTGATTATCATAATATATGTGGTCTATTTTTGCCCAAGGTGTTATATGGTGCTGGACTATAGCCATAAATTTCATAATTACATTGATCTGTAGATCTGCCCACATGATAAATATAAAAATATCTAAAAAGATCACTTATCTATCATTTCTATACAGTCTAAACCAGGGACACATGTACATAATTTACATAGTATACATAATATATTTCTACCAGGTATAAAGACACTAGTCTAAAATTCTGCCATGTAAGCCATATTAATTTTCTAACTTTTTGGCATTAGTGAAAAGTCAAATCACTGAGTAAGTTGTAGAAATTTTCAGTGAGTGAAATTAAGTATTCAGAAATGTCTGGTCACATATTCAAGAAGTCCTACATCATTCCTTTGTAGATGTTACTTCATTTCCCTGTAATTTAGTTTTAAGGTCTGTAAAACGGGAACTATTTTACTTGGCTGTTAAACACTAAAAAAGGTTATATATTTAAAATACTCAACATATTGATATATTTCCTAGTATCTGACAATCAAAACTTGAACAGTGATCTATTTATTTCTTGCACAAATAAAATTTGCAATTATATGGAACAAGAATACTGTCAGCTTCCTTTTAGACCTGCATCCATGAAAGAACAGAGCATCCTAGAGCCTTGTAAATGTTAAACTCATGCCTGAAAAGTAAAAGAAGAAAACAAGGATTCAAAATGTATTAGGACAAATAATTAAGCTGCTAAGTACTGGCTCCACAAATAGATACATTCAGGTGAGTCCCTGAAAACCACCACATAAAGCCCAGTAGTCAATGGTTTAAATGCTGTCTCTGATTCTGATTAGCTTTGAAAGCTGACAATAACTCCTCTCTATGCTGTGAGCCTCCCTTCATATGCACCTTCTTCTAGGAAGGCTTGCTGACCCCCCCTAAGTGTCTAAATTTCATTGTAATGGGAATTTGGAGAAGTCAGTAATCCTCCTCCCTGGTGGCGATTTTCAAAGATCCAGAGCTGCTCTCTTAGATTATTCATCACCTTGTTATTCTGTGCTCATTTTTACCAGTCATTCCTACCACATTACTATGGGGACAGAAATATTTCTCTCTTGTCTACCACTTCGTGTGTGTCTATCCATGGCATCAGGCACAAGAAAGGAGTAAAATCTTATGAGCTTGTTCAAGAGAGAAAATTTGACAAAAGCTAAAAGTGGAGACAGGGACAGAGTGGCACGGTAGTGGAGTGATAATGGGGCTCAGTTTAAATCCTCCAATGCCAAGGTTAGAGATTTTCCTTTTATCATGCACAGCCTTCCTTCCCTGCTCTTTGAATCTATCTTTCCTTTCTTCATTTTAATTTTCATTAAGGCTGTAACTAATATGAAGAGAAGGTGACTTAGCATCTTAAAGTCTTGGGAAGCTTTTTGAACTAGTTGCCTTGATTTGTAATTTCATGAACACTATTAAAACATGGGCAGCGAAATGGCTGGCCTTGAGTACCACGTCATCTTTAATAAAACTCAAAGAAAGCATAGCTAGAAACGAAAGGAATTAGCTCATCAACCATTAATACCCATCACTCTGAGGTTAGTAGATTTTAGATCTGCAATACTGCCTCCAGAATGGGAATGGATGATTTCAACAGCCTACATTCCTTGACCCCAAATTTGTGTCATTAATTAGTTAGCCTGACCTTTCCCTGAGGAACTGGTCTTCTATTGTATGGTTTCTGAGCCAGGCACATTGTTATATCATACTTAAAATTACATTTCTTCCAGGAGTGGGCTATCACTTTACACATGTCCTCTTGCTCGTGTGGCCAACACGAGCCAGTCTGTCTGGTGTAGCCATCACCCCTGTTTGTCAGGCAGGGGCCCAATTCCTGCTAGACACTTTCCCATACTAAAACTAGTAAAAGAACCAGAGGAGACTTCAGAGACAAAAATCCTCATTTTTTTCTCCATTTTTTTAAACATTGATTAAACCAAGATCCAGGGTGAGAAGTGACCTGACTAAGGACTCACAGCGTCTAGAACAAGATGAGCTTCCCCTGAGTTGTAGGTGTCATCATGAAGATGCTGTTTTCTTTCTTTCTTTCTTTCTTTCTTTCTTTCTTTCTTTCTTTCTTTCTTGTTTCATTTTATTACTTTTCTTACTAAAAGTTTAAGAAAATGACAAGCTATAGTCGCAAAGCTGTTTTCATGGCTGAATAGTCAAGCCTTCATTAAATAATGCCACACACATCCTCACAGTCATTCTTCTATGAAGCCAAAAGAAAAAGAAGAGGTTGCTCCTCCTGTTTTCCAACTTCCTTTACTGTGTTCTAACTCAGGCTCTGGAAAACTACCCTTTGCCTAGCAGCCCATAAATGTATTGACTTAGAGAATGACTTGAAGCCTACTGAATAACCCACTACATGCAGCACACACAGGATAGTGATACCTTAAATCTTATTACAGTTCATTTTCATGCAACTTTAGTGATCACAAAGGGGTAGCCCTGAAGGCAATGGTACACCCCCATCATGCAATTCCCCTTCCCAAGCATCTTGGAAAAATAAACAGAGAGAAACAAGATCCACATTTTTCCTCCCTATTAACTCTGGAACATGTGGTAACCACATAGGATATTGTAATACGAAACTGTTATAATTAAACCCTTTTCTCCCCCTACCAGACTGGTGCAGAGAGTCTGCCAAGAGCGATAAGAAAGTTCTGTTCTACTGAATGTTTTGACGCTGTCTTTTGAAATTTACAGCTATAGCATATAAAACCCTTTTTATTTGGGTTGTGGGAGATGGCAAATTGTATAAGCAATTATATGTGAATGGGAAATGCAATATTCAAGTTGAACAAAGGGTATATTTTCTCCAAATTCCAGTGAAGTTGGATTTTTCTAATGGACTCCCATGATTCAAACATATATAAAAAGAAAAAAAAATAGCCTTCAATCTTCCAGTCAGTTATAAGACCCTGGTGTACAGAGAAACTTTACAGCAGCATGGGAGTTTATAATCCCCTAGCAGGAGGATTAGAAATTTGCAACGAGAGAAGCCCTTCATCTTGCACTTACATAACTGCACATTTGTAAGATTTAAATTGTACAAACCAAAAAAAAAATGAAGATCATTTTGTTCTTTTCTAAAGGGTACTCATAGATAAATGACGAGTGGTTAGAGCCTATTGAACATTTGAAGTATTTGTAGACTACAATTTATTCATACCAAATACATCAGAAAAGTAACTCTAGTGTTAAATTACAGTGTGAAGAAATTAAAAGGCAGAAGTGAGCAGTTGGGTTTAAATGAATGCTCTGAGGTTTGTAGAAAATGTCAAAGGGTTCAAATCTTCATAACATGAAAGTAAATATTTGGGCATTACTTCAGGAAGGCTTTATCCCAGTGTAGATCTCATGGTTCTTCATGGGACACGTGAGAAGTAAGAAAATGTTCAGTCTAGCTCATTTACTTACCACATAGTGTATTTATTTACAATTATACCCAGAAGACGATATTGCACATCTGTCTTTTCCTCATCCCCCATAACGTTCTCTTCTCATGTAAATCAAGCCAGTCATTATTTTCTTATTTTACTGGTTTTCTTCTAGGAGAAAGTTCACTGAATCAAGGCAAGTCTCCTCAGGGATAAAAGATGGGAGAACATGAGAGGCTACATGGTCACAGCATCCAGGAAAACCCATAACCACAGGGACAAAGAAGTAAAGACAGTAAAAATATTACTTTGCACGTGGTTGGACTGGATATTAACCTCTGCAAACTGTGCCGGTTTGCATGGACAACTGACACTGTGAACATTTTTAAATATCTCCTCTCCTTATGTCCAAATTTACATTGTAGAATTTACAACTAACCACACTAAAATATCCAAAACCAAATAATATGTCTCTGTTCTATCCATGAACTTACTGTATGCAATTGTTACATCTAACATGTCATCCAGGGCAGGGGAGATAGCTCAGTGGTCTAAGCTCCTCCCTGGCAAGTGCACAGACCAGGGTTCAATCCCGGGCACCACATGCCACACTGGCCCACACAGGGCACATTGAGCTGGCCACCCAAAGCCATGCATGATGACACCTGATTGTAATCCCAGCACTAGAGAGGGTGAGACAGGAGGATCAGTGTAAGTCTGAGCTGCTTAGAAAGATCCCAAACTAACTACATAAATAAACAAAAAAAAAAGATTAAAAATATAAGTAAAAAGTAAAATGTCCTTCCAAAGTTTGAGATCTATTTTTGTGCATTTAGGAAGTGGTGAAAGGTTAAGGGGTGGAATAGAATGGGAGGAAGTTGGATCCTTCAGAAAGTGATCTCACTTGTAATTATGCAACCTGGATCACTTGCTTTATCTCCACCTCAGTTTCCAGCTCCTGGGGCCATCTTTTCTGTCCTTAGACTAAAGAACTTGCCATCTACAGACAAAAAGAAGTTGTTTTGGCTTATGTTTTCAGAGGCTTCAGTTCATCTTCTGGACACACTAATTTTTGTTTCTTTTTATTAGTGATAATCTTCTCAGCAACCATATTTACGTTGGCCCTAACTTTATAAGTAGTTTCTTCTGGGACAAAAATTAAGGCTTTTGAATCATTCAGCTCTGATTTTTGCCCCCAGTTTTCACACAAGTCTGGCTGAAGGCAGAGATGCATGAACTCTGGGCTGTTTTTAAATTTCCTCCACCAGATTAATCAGTTCACTGCTGTTAATCTGAAACAAAGTTTTAAGGCCTGAGCAAAACTTAGACTATTTTATTTTTCCAAAGATTAAAACACATGACACCCAGTCTGTTTGTACATATAGCCAAATTTATTCCTTGTGCACAATTGAAACCTGCTGAGCTTTATCTCTGCTATTTAGATTCCTACAGTATTATGGCCTCCTGAGTCTCAAGGAGAATGAAAGTCTGCCTACAATATTCTAAGAATGCTACAGCCTAATTCTCTGAAGCTTTCCAAAAATCTTCCTGCAAACCAGTACCAAAGCCTTCCCCACCAAATGTTCATGCATTTTCATAATAATTGGCTCCACTCCTGCCACCAACTTTCCATAATATCTGGCTTTTCTTTCGTTAGACAAAGTGCCTGACACAAGTACAAGGAGAACAGGTTTATTTGTCTCACTGCTTCAGGGAGTCCAGTCCATGGCTGGCTGCCTCCAACACAAGACCATAAGGAGAGAAGCGTACTGAGGAAAACAACACTTGGTTTCTGTAGCTGGGCAGCATAGAAAAATAACAGAGACAAAGAGAAAGGCATCAGGGATCAGGCAGAGTAACCAAGGTCATGACTCATCCAGATGTATGCTTTCATAGTACCCTAGGGAGTTCCCAAGCTGATCATGTAGATGATTCATCCTAATTATTATACCCAATATCAGGAGAATGTCCTCCTCCACTATGCACTCTTGCCGCAATGTGCTCTCTTACCATGAGTCTAAAGCAACAGAGTCATTTTCTCAGGGACTAAAACCTCCTGAAGAATGAGATTGTGCACATCTTTCCCCTTATTTCCATCGATTTATCTTGAGTATTTATCATAGTAATAAATGCTAAAGAAATTGCAGTGCCTGCATGAGTACCTAACACACTGAAGAACCTGGCAATATAAACGGCATACTTCTTCCCTTAAACTGAAGTAGACAACAGCTTAGAAAAAAATATATCCACAGCTTTGGGGACAGTCACAGGCTTCTTAACTAGGACACTCTAGGCTTTAAAAATATTGAAAGTATTTGGAAAGCAATAAAATTTAAAATGTAAATTCATAAAAGCATCACTTTATATTTATCTACTTAGGTGAAAAGAAGAGTATGTAGTAGTCCACCAATATTTCAAGGACTTTAATGAAAGAATAAGTGAATTTTTGGGGTGTTCCCTAAAATGTATTTCTGAAACAGGACTCTTACAACATGTACAGAACTCTTACAAACCAATAAGGAGGAAAGCAAAGAATATTTTTAAAAAGACAAAAGCATAAATAGCCTGAAATTTATTGGTAAGTAGAGAAATGCAAATGAAAGAAAAATGTGATACCATGATATACCATAGCAATAGGAAAGATAGAAAAGGAAGAGAGGGAGATAAGGAAAAAATGGAGGGAGAGAGAGAATAAAAACAAAGGACACTAGTGTTTAGAGTATCTCTCTGTTACAAATGTAGTGTGGTACATCTACTTGGGCACACTGCTAGGCAATGTCTTCTTTTTATTTATTTATGTAATGTATTTAGTACAGGATCTCACTACACAGATCAGACTCATAGTGGTCCTCCTGTTTTCAGCCTCCCAAGTGCTGGGATTATAGGTGCACGCCACCATGCCCAGTTTAGGCAATATCATTTTTTTTTTTTTTTGGCAGAACCGGGGATTGAACTCAGGCCTTTGCACTTGCCAGGGAAGCACTTATTCCACTGAGCCATCTCCCTGGCCCCTATGGCAATATCTTCTAAAGCTGAACTTGCCATACCTTTTAACCTGGATTCTACTGCAAACTTAAAAGCAGCATGTGCCAGCGTGTGCACCAGGTCAGCCACAGAATCTACGTTTTCAAAAAATGTTCACAAAAACACAATTTTTCATAGTAAAAAGTTAAAAATAATCTAAATGCCCATCATGATTGGAACAGAAAAATCAATTATGGTGTGTTCGCACAAGATATGGCAATGCAATAATGAGAGTGAAGGAACTCCCGCTCTACAAGACAAATGAATGGATCTTTCAAAGATTAAATTAAGTATAAGCCTTTCCACACAGAAGTGTAGATACAATAACATGCATTTGAATAAATTTACAAAGGAGCAAAGTTAATTTATGATATGAAAACCACACCGTTGGTATTGATTGGGAGGGCGTAAAGGGGAGTGTTTCCAATAGCGAGTGCCAAGGATTCTCTAGTTTTCCTATTGATAGTAAAAACTAATTCAGTCATAATAATTTTATAAAAAATATTGACTTTTATGATTAAATCAATTCTCTGCATATATTCTATTTCATCAAAAATGTATCACAAAACAGAATTTAGTGTCAGTAAATAGGATCTTCTCTCCCTGGAGCATATTTCTAAAATTTACACATATAATTTGATAAAATGAAAATTTATTTCCATTCAAATCAAAGTCTAAGGATTCACTTTGCAGATACTAGTTTGCAATGATATTTAAAGAATATAAAAATCTTCTCAGCCTGTGTTCAGTTGCTATAAATCAGTTTCATTGTTCTAACTTTTGAAATGCACATTTTAGATTATTCCTCCTCCCACTATTATTATTTTTGATCTGGAGTCTGGAGTTTCAGTTGGAGAATGAAATGTAAGTGTTTAGTCAATACTCACAAGAGAAATAGACTCAGTGAAGAACACAGAAATTTACAGGATTAGCTGTCAATAGCTACCTACAGAGGCATGCAGAAAAACACAAGACATCCGCCCCCACACTAGAGATAGGAAGAATGCAGGGGAAGGCCTGGAGTCCAGGACAATGTTCTGAGCAAGTCCCTATCAGGAGGCTGAGGAATCCATGACAAAAGCCTGAAGGGTCTGTACCAGAAATTGCAGGAGCCAGTACCGGACCACACGGTCTGTGCCAAGAGCCAAGAGACAGTGACTGAGGCAAAGATGAAGATCAGAGCGCCTCCGGAGACAGCAGATGTTAATTTGATGCTGGGTTCAAAAATTCCCAAACAGTCCTTGATTCCCATCTATAAAACAAAGAAAGAGGTTGCTTTCTGCACTCATACTGCTCACACTGTGAAATAGTAATTTAAGGACATCAACATAAATATGGAACACACAGCATAAGTGTTTTGCTGTTGCCTCTGTTCAAAAAAAAAATTTCAAAGCCTGCTGCTTTCGTCAACATCAAGGATTTATTGAGCAAATATACTGCAAAAGTTTCAGCACAAGTGAAGCAGATGCAGTAAGGTCATACACGTTGCCATAACCTAAACATTTTAGAAACAAGACAAAAAGCCTCTCATTAAGTATTTAATATAATTATTTTTCAGTGCTTGGGGCTAATGGTGCCTGAGCACATAGTTCTCCTTAATTTCATTAGCAGGCATTTATGAGTCCCTGCTGTGGGTGGATATGGAAGAAATATAAACTTCAGGGTATTTTTCTTTCTTATTAAGATAAAATGCAAAACAATTCATTGTAATTTTCAAGGTCAAGAAGCTCAATCTTTTTGGGCTGCTTGTGGGAAGTATTTGTCACCTTCTCCAACCTACAGAGGCATCAGTCCAAATTTCTACAACTAAAATCCATCCAGGGAATGTATTTTAATTTGAAAACATACTTTACATTTTAGGGGATATTAACACTTTCCTCCTAATGAAAGCTCAAAAACAGCCCTCCAAGCCTGAATTTATTATTTATTTCCATCGGTTTCAGATTCTTTCCTATCTCTCTGTCACTTCAAGGCATTAAATATGGCAGAACAATATTGAAAGATTAAAAACTTTGGGTCTTCTTGGGAACATTCTTTCACCTTTATAAGTTGCATACCTAAATCTAACCCCACATGTCTGTCTTTTTATTTGAATGGGAAAATATATTATGGCTATGATTGGAGGGATCAACCTTCATTTCTCATCCTCAAACTGTAGCACCTTTGAAAACCTGCAAGGTATTTGCCAACTCAGAGGTAATGTCCATATCCGGTGGCATCCTGTGGACTTTCAGCTTGGATGCCTGAGACAAAAATGAACAAAGTGGATGCTGATCACACATAACAGAGTAGTACCTCAAAGCAATAAGCATTCACAAATTCAAAAGTTTATTCACATCTAAACACTTCATAGTATGCTCATTATGCTTTAGTGGGCAGGAAACTACACATTTCTCAGAGCAGATATGAAGAGACAGTAGCCCACAGAAGGGTAGAGGTTCCAGCAGCATTCTTCCTTACACTGTACTTACATAAATTACAAAAATGATAAAGAACAGTCCTGATAATTGTGTGATGTTCCCTTTGGCTTATCTGAGCTCTGGCATTAGACTAAACATGATTAGAGTCCAGTTTCATCTTGTATCAGTTTAACTGATGTTGTGTGAGTCACTTTACCTAATTGTGTATTAATTTAGCATTGAAAATAAGAGCAATTATAATAGTACCTGCTTTGTATGACCATTGTGTAAAATGAGACCAAAAATGTTTATTAAGTTCACTATACAAAGCTTGCTGCAAGAAAAACTCAAGAATTGACAGTACCATTGTCATTGTTAATTAGGTTTTCAGAATAGAAAATGGTTTACATCTATGCAATAATTTAAACTTGGGGATTTAATTGAGTATTTGTATTTTCTCTGTTTTTCATCAAGAAATATAGTGCAGTTTACTCTAATCTTCAGGTTTTCTCACAACTATAGGAAGTCCTCCCAGTCTCTCCTGGTTTCTAGTGGTCTCACAACATTGCTGCTGTAAGATGCAGATGTAGGCACACACAAACACACACCCCACCTACACCCCCTATGGCGTTTCTATTCCCAGTTATTTACACATTCATTTTAGAAGTGCTTATTTGCATATAGCAGCTGTATCAGGTTTCTCACAATAGTATTGGCCATCATCTCTAGGAAGGAAAGCTTGTATATTGTAGATGCAAGGGTATGTGGATAAGGAGATGGTTAAGGGATACAACCTCTAGGTCTTCCCATTTCCAGATATAACTACTTACTAAGCAAGCTTTATGGAGTGGAATAAAGTCTTTTGAAAATATTCTCTGAGGGAAGAGCCTCAGGATTAACCCTCGCCTCCCTCTCCAGTCTCAACTGTATCTTTCCTTCTGCTCCTTGGTGCACTACCGTGGAGAACCATCTGTAGGCAAGATGATTGATACAGGACCACATAGCCCTTTGCACACAGACATCCTCTGTCTGCAAGCATTGTCCTCTCTAGTTGTGCCAAAACCCCAGTTGCATCGCCAGTGTGTTAGCTTTGCTTCTTGCCACTTGTCTAGCCCAGCTTTGTTCATGGCTAGACACGCTGTCACCCTGCTGCCTGATGACCGACAGTCCGCACTCACCAGGCTTGCTTCAGGCAACACTGATTGACATCAGGCTTTCCCCTCAGATTTTGACTAACAGCCTTTCCTGTTTGGCTTTAAGCACTTCTCTGAGAAGCATTTGGGTTTTTCCCAGCTCAATCTATTTTTAATATTTTCTCTTCAATGGGTGAACTGCAAATCAGTGAAACCTTTGTCGTTATTGGTTTCTAGATCTATGTGTTTAAAGATTATTTACTGGACAGCAAACAAGTCTGATTCCTCCTTGTTTAAACTCCTCTCTTATATAAATTTTCCTAGAATGATTTGGGTCTAATTATAAGAGTCATATTATTCCATAGTCACTGGACTTAGTAAATGTGATGCTCTCTTTCAGACTCATACCCAGGAGGCTATTAGCTGAGCTTAGTATCTTAACAGTTCATTGATCAAATCCTGCCAATTTTCATTTTCTATAACTCATTTTTATTTGGGGTTGATACATTTTTTTTGAATGTGAAGTGATTATCATTTAACAGCTGTTGTGCAAACCACTTATGGAGAATTGTTTTTAATTTTTCTCACCAAAGCTCAGCTGCCTGATAGGATGCCACAGCGTCATCTCCCTGAACCTGGATACATCAACAAGCCCTGACATTGATTACTCCACTCAATAACACGAAGGCAGTGCAGTTCAAATAATTATGGTATATACAGGCAAATAGGCCAGCATTCAAATTCTATTTCTGCTCTCTTTGAACTATGGTATCTGAGGCAAATTTCATAGACTGTGGGAGTCTCAAGTTCCTCAACCACAAGATAAATATTGTGTACATCTTGGGGGTTATTGAATATTCAATTATACCAAGTACATATACACAATTAAAATGTATCATGTCTGAGGAAGGGATCAGATTTCTAGTAGATATCAGATATTAGAACAATATTGTTATGGTGCTTCATGGTAGAAAAAAGAGAATATCATGGGACAAAATAGTGTGACTTTAGGTTTAAAGATAGAGTTAGGATATGAAATATTAAGTAGGTGAAACTAACTTTAAAAATTGTAGAGAATGGATCAATACAAACATTACTCACAAAATGACCACTAAGTCCAAGACTGCCTAGGCATATCAACCGGGAAAGGAATCAGCCCTAGAGCTTGGCTCCCTCCTCCTACACCCTTGTTTCTATTTATATAGAGTCTGGTAGTTGCTGTGTTTGAAAATGCAGCCCCTGAGGACTTGGGACAGATCTTGTTTATCTCTGTAATATTGCTGCCAGTCTCCTGCCCCCAGCCAGCTCCGTGGGACCACAGCAAGGTTCTCTCTTAAATTCACCTTCAGCTCTACCAAAACACTACTACACTCATCACTCTCTGCCAGGGAACTAAAAATAGCCTCTGGCTTTATTTGCTTACTAGGAAAAAAA
>NDGN011542619.1:0-11462 GCA_002564285.1 Tympanoctomys barrerae
ACTGGGGATTGAACTCAGACCCTTTCACTTGCCAGGCAAGCGCTTATTCTACTGAGCCATCTCTCTGGCCCCTGTTCCTTGATTTCTAACAATCAGTATTGCTGATAAGCTTGAGGCCATTCTTCATCCTATTCTTTCATTGGTAATCTAGTTTTTCTATTTTTGTTTCCTCTATCATAGCATGTTCTCTTTATTTTTACAGATAAGCTATAGGATATAAGAATCAAGCTATCCAGTACAGTACATTTGGGCATTGTCATCAGAACAAAAACCATCATTTACAGAGAAGAGATTGGGCCAATAATCTCAGCTCATTTGAACACAGTTCTTTAAATGATTTTCGTCCCAAGGCCACACCTATTCTTTGGAATCATTAGCTTGAATTTTGAGATGTACCTGGAGGTGCGTGGGAAAGCCTTTCCTTCTGGGGCTTGGGGTACCAGTTTCCTGGGATGCTTTCTCTTCTGCTCTACTAATAACCTAAAGAAAATTCTCAAAAGTGTAGATCTAGTTTACTGATACCTACTGTCACTGCCCAGTGCTGAACATCATACACACACACACACACACACACACACACACACACACACACACTCCACATCTACCCCACTATCCCAAGGGAAGGTAAAGAGAGAAAGTTGGTACATAGACTTTGTTTGCCACCTTGGATCATTATATTTGTTTTTCATTTTTATATCTTCACCTCATCATTCGCTGGAACTATAAAAACCATGCTGAAATTTAATTAGGCTTAATCCGATCCAGATTTGCTTTGTGTTTAAATTAGGAGGCAGCTTAAAAACTAAAAGTAATTGAAAAATATAGTGTCGCAAAATGTTGTGTGTTTATGTAACTTGGTTGCTAGCTTTCTCTGCCAGCGAATACCTCGAGGATTAACAATAAAACGTTGCTCAGAGCCTTGTGCTGCCTGCATGCAAGGTGCATCTAGCTGTAGGACCTTGCCGGCGCCCAAAAGAAGAATCCATTTGTGAAATGAGTTCAGAATGGGGGCTTTGCCCCTAATACCCTGCCTTGCCTCATTAGTAGAAAAAGTACTTCTTTGCTTTTTTAGAAGCTTGGTTTACCTTCTTTTACTTAAAATATCTAGCATCCCTGTCAGGCGTCTAACTTTGAGCAACATTTCCATTTGTTGAAGGGCCACAGGAACCACTTCCAGCTGCCGAGGGGGACTTTCCAGACACCGGTAACTGTCTTTCCTCCGGCGTGTGGATGAGATTTTTCCCGTTCATGAGGCACACCGGAGCGCTTCTTTGCCTTTTTAGAAGTTTGGTTTACCTTCTTTTATTTCAAATATCTAGCATCCCTGCGTGTACGTTGCTACAAACATGGATTCTCTTCCACTTTTGTGAGAGAAGTGCACTAGTAGGTGAGTGCTCCAAGGCAGAGGACTAAATGCACTGTTTATTTTCATTTTGCAGATCTCTCAACATGAAGACTTGTGATAAATTATGACATCTATATCATCTTCAGAGCAATGATTTAAAGATTCAAGGCCTGGCCAATAGAGAGACTCTTGAGAAAACATCCACGTATTGCAAATAGTCTGTCACAAATCTTTGTGCTGCTATTTGCCCTACAAAAAAGCAAAAAAAGGCTGCTATCTCTATCCATGGTTTTCACGAGTTGTGTAGCAGCTGTCAGCCCCTTTCCTGATCTCCCTCCCCAAACCAGAAACTCAGCCTGGCCTTCCCATCACCCCTTGCTTTAATCAGCTTGGAGTCTGAGAAAGCCAGGCTGCATCCTCCTGGGACCGCCAGGAACTGCTGGTGGGCTGCTGGGCCAGACCTCTGTGTGCTGTCTATCCGATAGTGTCTCTCACGTTTCTGTGTGCCTGAGTGCAGGCGCTTTGTTCCCGGATGCCTGAGCTCCCTGGCGCAGCTGCAAGGACTGGCTCCTCTTGCAGTGAAGATAATTGCTGCATGCACAGAACAGAAACTCCTGCCTCCTCCAAGCATCTCTAGCTTGCCTGAACCTCCACCTAAAAGGCAATATAGCAGAAGCAAGCTTTAAAATAAAACACTCAGATTAGTCCATGGGCCAAGGCAGATGGGAGCGATTGTTTTGACCATAATTCTGTTTCTTTCTGGGTTTCTACAATGGAGTTGGTCATAAAATAGATTTTCCTCTTGACACTGGAAGTTTTTTCTCTTATTCTTTGTAAAGCAAGCCTGGGTTATGTATAGCAGAAACGGTTCTAAAAGCAATTAAAAACTCATACTATCATTTGTTTGGAAGTTAGAATTCCTAGTGCACAAACCATCTTCCACCCTCATCTGTACATTTATTTGTACAGTGTGCTATGCATTAAGGACAGAGGTGCAAAGCAATGCGTGATGCGGATGCTTGTACTCCAAATATACTATTTATACAAGAGCTTCTTAAGACAGACTATAATGTGCCTGCTCAGCAAGCAGATGAAAAATAGGACCAGCAGTCACCATTTGTTCAATCTGTGTTCTCTGGGTGCAAAGAGATTTATACACACAAAAAGCAATAAAAACATCCGTCATACTATTTCTATGAATGAGTTTATGGCTGCACTCTAATGAGCCGTGCCTGCATATATCTAAGCAGCTGGCTCAGGATAGCTGATTGGTTCTACTACTTTGCAGAGGAGACACAGTGACGAGAATAGAGAGCTTTGGAGCAATTTCTTTTTTTACAGCATAGGCCAAGGGGTGTGGCTGTGGGGAGTGAAGAGGGATAGAGTTGCAGGGACCAGAGGGACTGAGGATCAGTTCAGCTCTAATGCCACCAGAAGGAGTTGTCAAAGCAGGCTCTGGCTTGGCCCCTGAATTCTGCCTGACCTGATGAGTTATATTTGGTAACCAATTATCCAGAGACACTACTTTCACTTGGTCACCCAGCTTTACAAAACATGGCATGAAAAGCTTTTTTTCAAACACATAACTATGTACTTTAGATGTTTTGCTAGTACAACAGGGCTGGTGTTAGGATTGGTTCCCCACAGGTGGGATAAATATATTTTTCAGAGGAGACTAGTAGGTGTGTTCAGTGTAGTATGGCCGTAAAAGATAAATGTATTTTCAAAGGGCTGATGTATGTTTGAAATTTGTCTGCACAAAAAAACTATTTATTATTTGAAATTCTCTTGAAAAATCTCACCTTTCCACTTTCCTTCTCTCTGAAATAGTCTCATGTGCTGTCCTATGCATTGGCTGTCCTGGAATGTATTTCTAACAAATTGGACCCCAAAAGGAGGGATTAAAATCATCCTAGGTGTAAACAAACACAGGGAGAAAATTGGCTTTTCATAACCAAGGAGAAATGCATTACAAACAAGGTGGCCTGGAGTAAATTTCTCCCTGTAAAGTCCCATGATGAGTGAAAATACTGGCTGAGCAGAGATGCGCCTTCTTGCAAAGGTCTCCCCAGCCACTGTCCCCCACTCCTCTGCTCCTTCTTCCACGCACAGGTGGTTGGGAGTTTGCACAAACATCTGCTGTAGTGCAAACAAAGGGCTGTATCCAGTTAGCCCTGCTGGGCCACTGCATGTTCCTTTCATACTTCGGATCCAGCCTGGGTTATTCATCTACCACGCTACTGTGAAAATCATCTGATTTTAAGAATATTGCAAAGAAGAAAATCAATAGGTGCCAATAAACCAGACTGAAGTCCCCTGGTTGTTCCTAAGAAAGTTGCATGCAATGATATCAGCTACAGTCTCACTGCTGTATTATTTTACTGACTCTGGGAATGGAGAAGTCTGGGCCCAGGGTGGTATATATAATTTGTCTAGGTGTGATGATTCTTTTAACCAAACTCTCATAATAAATGTTTTGCTGTTTTTATTTTCTGTTGAATTAACTTTTAAAAGGCAAATGTATGTCCAACTAGAGTCTAGCTTTTGTCACTAGTGCTTTCCTGGCTATCGCTATGAGGGAATGCTATGCTACCAACCAATGAGCAGTTCCCACAGGGACAGAACTGGGCCGAACTTTAACAAGCGTCTACATGGATTTCCATTTCTTTTTTCTTAATCAATAGAAATGTTATTCCCTTGGCTCACTTTCCTATATTTTAAAAATGTTTTCAGAATGTGTTAGTAAGCTGTTAGCTTTCACACAACTATCAAATTTTCAACCGTCAAACCCCAGGTCCTCGTCTCTCTCATACCTTCAGACACAGAGAGCTTGCATTTGGAGACTATCATTCCTAGGATTTTCTTTAGACTTTTAAAACCTAGCTGTGTGTGTGTGTGTGTGTGTGTGTGTGTGTGTAACTCACTTCTCTATCAGGATGCTGATTTGTATCCTCTGTAGGAAATAGTAAAGCACAGTTATCCTTTAATAGGCAAGAATACTGCTTGCAGTCAGCAACACATCACCAAATCATTCACTGTCTCATCACTGGTGACCCCATTCTGCAAACTTAGACGACAAACTGCCGCAAAGGCAAATGAATTAGCCAGGGTCACATGACACCTCAGTTACAGGATGGAGAAGGAAACACAGCGTGGAGCCTCCCACCCTGCCTACTACTGGCCTACGACGCCGTTGTGTGCCAGTGCTTCATAATATATTTATAAGTGCTCCACGATATGTAATATATCACTATGTATTGATTTAAACAGTACCATTTGCAAGCCTCAAAGTGCTGTACTGTATCGCATGCATAACGGACTCAGATCACCGTGCCAGTGACTGGCAGGCAGCGGCAGCTCAGTGAGGAGCCTGCCTTTTCAAGTGGTGTCAGCAAAATTCAGAAAGCCGAGAGAACTGGAAGGGGGAGTGAATTGCATCGACTCCTTCAAGCAGCAGAAGTCTGCTAATTGCTGAGGAAAAATATGCTTACATTTTTAGCAGTTCGAATAGAGAGAATTTTTATCTGTATGCATCAGTGTTTTTTGTTGAAGGTTTGTTGCGGCTGCAGCCTTACACTTACAGTATATATTGGCTACTGGAAATGGAAGACAGCTCTAAGCTGTGCAGGAAAGACAAACAGGAAAAAATCTACTTGCTCCCAGCTGCAGCCTCAAGTGACAGGCAAGTGTCTTTGCTCCCAAAAGAAATCCAAAGGGTGAACGCTTGAGATTTAAAAATTCACAATAAAGGCAATGGTAGGGCTGGCCAGATATCTCAGTGGATTAAAGCTCCTACTTAGGCAGAGTACACTGGGGTTTGATCCCCAGCCTACCGGGGTATGCTGAGACAGCAATTGAGTCTGTGTGTGTTGGCACCCGCGCCTGTAACCCCAGTGCTAGGGAGGATCACTAGGAGTCTGATCTACGTAGTGAGACCCTGTACACTCTGAAATAAATAAATAAATAAATAAATAAATAAATAAATGCAATGGTATATGGAGCCCATTGTGCCAGCTGTTGTGGGAGCCGATTATTAAATATTCAGGAACCTCGCAAGTAGGTCCTTTGGCGGGGAGGATGCTACAGACTGAACCTTAGCCTCTCCTGCGCTAAACACATGCTCTCCCAAGAGCTGCGTCCCTGTTCTGTAAGGGGTTCTTACACTGCAGAAAGCCTGAGCGCAGCAGAAGCTCCACACCACGGAAACGGACAAATGCTGCACATCAGCCCCTCCCATCCGCCTCCGTTCTCAGCCTATCACTGCGGGATGATAGAGCCTGCACTTGGGCCTGGTTTTTACTGGACTCTGCAAAGAGCCTTTTGATCAGCCTACCGATTCATTCACAGATAACTGGATGGAAAAACACCATTGAACTTGACAGGTAAATAACGTGAGGTGATGTCTAGCATGTTCTCTTGGCAGAGTGGGAAATTCACATTTCCCCAAACTGTAACGCAGGAAATAGTGAGCATGGAAACAGCTACTTCAAAAGAAATAAAATGAATGTATAACGAATGTTTTCACCCACACTCGGGCTCAGTAAAACACTACTTGCCTTCATGCTGGAGATCTGAAAGAGCATGCATGTCAACACACTGACAAGTCACAGAATTACTTCTGTTCCCAAGAAAACACTCCGACCTCAAAATCCCATCGCCCTCGAGTGCCTCAAGGGGAGAAACAGTGCAAAATCATATCCAATAAGTTCTGTGAATGCATACAGCTCTATTTTTCGAACGGTAGCTGCAGTTATTTATGAAGAGCTCTTCCAGACTACAAGCCATTGTTGTAGTGGTGCCTTCACATGTTTTGGTTAAAAAGAATATTTTCAATTCAATGTTAACATTTTACATGGAAATTATCCAAAGTAATTACTCCAACTCTCCGCCAAATCAAACACAATTTGTTACTCATTTTCCTAATTTTACTTTCTTCCTAATTTTAGTTTCATTTATGTCTGGGGATCCAGACTTCAAGGCCATTCAAAGTCTGAAGATTTTTTTGTAAGTGGAAGAAATAAAATTTAATTTGGAATAGCCATCATCAAGTATTTGGAGATGAGTACAAAGGCAACTGGATGAGAATACTATTTTATTCAATCGGATTTTCTTTATACTAAAGGCCACCCTGCTGTAGCTAGTCTCCTTGGAGTCCATGGTGATCCACCCATCAGTAGTAGCTGTCTCAGCCTAAACCAGTTCTTTCCTAGGAGATATGTGTGACTGGAAAATTATGTAATAATAGTTTATTAAGTGTCTCAACTGTACACAGCGTAGCTTGCACGCTCTTTCTTCCTACATTACTATAGGATTTATCATGTAAAACAATTTTACACATAGTGAAACTAAGGCTCAAATCAAGTTGGGGGAGCCAAAAGCAAATTTAGGAGTCAGGATTCAGACCTGCTCCACTATCCCCACAGTTACACCCGTCTCAGTATAATACAGTCTTTACATGGTCTTGCTACGTAGAATGGACTCATAATGATCCTCCTGTCTTGGCCTCCCCAGTGCTGGGATTGCAGGTGTGTGCCATGAAGCCTGGTTAGGGGCTGCACAACATGCCCAGGTTCCAGGACTGGCTCAGTATGTGGTACTGCAGATCGAACTGAGATCCTTGTGCTGAGACCACCAAGCTACCTCCCCAGCCCAGCATAATACAATCTTAATTACACCACATAACAATACTTTCCCATCTATATCTGTTTTCTGTAAGTATGAAGGGATTTTGCATATTGGAACTATTAAAAATTTAGGTTACCAGAATAAATGTATGTGAAACCATAATCAGAATACACAATTTCCATTATAACTTAAAAGCAAGTTTAAAATAGGAACATTCAGGTCAGGAATGAAATTATGAAATTACAAATCACAAATGGCTATCTTGTTATTCTAACAGCCATAACTAATTTCAAGAGTAAACTAGTCATGAATTTGAAATATTAGATTGGAGAAATTACATAAAATTTAAACTACTTGCTAAAGGTTCATTTTAAAAACTAACATGAATTATTTTAAGATTACTTCATAATCAAAATCCACTATATTATTTTTACTTATTTGCATATACTGATATTAATATTTTCATTTTTGTTCTCAAAGACCAGTAGATCAAGGATCATTTATCTTATTTACAAATGGGAATGCAGACACTCAGGTGGGTAGGAAGCAGCAGACTCAGAATTAGGGTTTGACTCTTACAACATGAAAGCAGGAGAATAGGAAGGGTTGAGGTACAGAAGTGTGAGGTGGTAAAAGCTCAAAGTATGTCATATGCATGTACAAATATGCAGAAATGAAACACAAGATTCTGTATAGCTAATAGGTACTAAAAATTTAAAAACCAAGAGCCATTAAAATGTCTAAACAATTGTCATAAATGTTTAAAAGACAATGTCAAAGACAATGTCAAGATGTCAATGTCAAGATGATGTCAAGTATAAAATCAAAATATATAACACTAATGATGACATTGCTTCTCTGGGTGTAAAATTTCATTTTATACAGGTGAAATAAGAAAACTGACTGGTATGAGAGAAGTAAAGCAGAAGAAAATTAAACATGTGATCTGTACCTTACTTTAAAAATGAAATAAACTTTTTCATCGCTGAATAAAAAGACTTTTGATGGTATGATTCACATCTAATGCTTTCTTTCACTTACCACATTGAACAGTAAACTTACAAGAGTTTTGAAGTCACGAGGGCTGGGTATGGTATGCCTGATAAAAGGGTGAAAATGTTCAACTCAACATACTACGCACATGTATGAATACAAAGAACATCTTGAATGACATATTTTGATGGGCAGAAAAAAAGTTAATGGCAAAATCTTATGTTTGTCCTTTAAGGGCCTCATGGATGAAAAAGAATAATAATAATTTTAAAAAGAAACAAATGGAAGGGCCTAGAAGTCATTCTTTAGAGTGTTGCAAACTAATTTGAGGCTTATTCCGTGTGTTGCTTGATCTGTCTGCTCCATGTATATGCAGCTGCAACAGTCACTAGGCACCCAGCCGGGCAGCTTTTTGGAAGTATTTGCTGGGAAGCACTCTTTTTTCCAGTTCCCTTCCCCCAAGAATGCAGTTGTAATCTTTTGCCCTATTTTCAGCATAGTTCACTACATTCTAAAAGGATAGCAACAGTAGTATTTTTATAAATTGGCCTCTAGTCACTCCTGTGAGTTTCAATAAAGATTACCTGGAACATGCTGAAGTATATTAGTTAAAAGGTGTATTTGTTTTACAGGTTAATTTGGCAAAAGGTGCAAACCTACCTTTGCTACTCATGGAAAAAAATAGTAAAAACAAAATCGTATCCTCCAGCCATGAGCTATCTTTATAATTCCCATTCTGCCTTTTACCACCACTGCCAACTTTGGATTGCTGCCATGCCTGAAAATAACTCTCAAAACAGGTTTTGTGGCCACTAATAATGGTGTTTTGCTTTTCTAAGGGCACAGACCCTTGCTATCTTTATATGAACCAAACAAACATACCACAAAAATTCAATGCCTTATGCCAACATCCAATAATCAGTGACCATTAAAATCAACATTTGTTTTCTCTATTTATTAAAAAAATAAAATGACTGAATTTGAGTTCTAAAGAGCCATCTGCTACTCAATGTGCTTTCTAGTACAGGTGATGCATACTCAACTTTGGAAAGCAATTGGTGATGTTCTTTTCCTTTGTTATTAGGTAATATGTGTTCCAGAAATTTCTGATTTCTCTTACATCATGGAACTAAACAACCTTCTGATGATTTGTTTCCTACTAATCTTAACATTAATTTCCTATGGAAAAAAATGTACCGGGCTAGTTCTTAGTAGCCTGGTGTTTTGATGTTTTAGTGTTCCACTTGGGGGATTTTAGACGATCTGGGCTTACATGATTGAAACAGCATGACTGTATCCTGGCAGGGGCAATCATTTCAGGCAGCAAAATGATGTGTAAATGGAAATGACCACACAATTGATTTCACCAAGGCAATCAATACTGCTTATGAAGACAGCAAAAAACTGACTAGATCAGCTGGGCTACAGGCTCGCTCAGAGGTTGCAAGTAGATATAATTCACAAAGCAGGCATGTGACAGAAAGCCTCATCCCAGAAAGCCTGGCTTTCTAAGTATGTAAGAAGTTGGTGCCTGGCATAGAAAAGGTATTTAACAGATGTTACTCTTTCATATTTCTTTATCATGGTTACAGATTTTTTTAAAAAAATATTTCATTGAATTATGTGTCTTCCATGTCAAGGATATTCACCACTACAGTTCTGAATACATCTCAACCAGTGCAACCTTTGGAGAGAGGAGCCCAAGGAAGTTCAGAACACTCTAAGTCACCTGGTTCTCAGAACGTTTTAATACAGGACAGCTAGGTGGGTTTTGATAAAAATCCTTCTACTGTAACATGGTGCTATTTATGATACTGTTCTAGATATTTGCTAGTAATCAGCCAGTTAGCTTATTACTTCATGACAGGATTATCATTCTGGTATTTCATAAGAAGCAATAATAAAAAGGTAAGAAATTTACTCCAAATCATAATTGTATTCACTCACTCATTCATTCATTCAGTTAATGAGTCAATCAAATTGGCATTTATCATCTACCGAATAATTACCAGTGAAATTCTATTTGTGCAGGACTACAGAGTCTATAATAGCTACCAAGTCAGGTGTGGTAGTGCAAGCTTGTAATTCCAGCACTCTAAGAGGCGGAGGCAGGAGAATTTGAGCCAGTCTACTCAATTTAGAGACTTAGAGATAAAACTTTTTAAAAAAGAGTTGGGGACATAGCTGAGTGAGAAGGACCCGGCTCTAACTCCAACTATTGCAAAACAAAACAAGGCAAAACTAACAAAACCCAGTCTCTGTCTATGTGTTTGTCTGTCTGTCTGTCTGTCTATCTGTCTCACATACAAATACACATACACAGATACTGAGAAATGATCTTTTCATCAAAAAGATAATAGTTTAGTGGAAAAATCGTGAAAAGAAGTCTCATGTGAGAAGACAAAACAACAATCGGTGCTGAGTCCAATACCTTCCAAGTGGGTTGAACACTCTGCAGTGACTTGAAAGAATGACCCATGTTGTGTACGCACCATCCCCCAGGCCAGAAGTCTGAGGTTGCTACATTTTTTCATACAGTGCCAAGTAGTAAATATGTCTGTCTTTTCAGGCCATCCATTGCCCACTGCACCTACTCCATTATTCTGTAGGCAATACATCAACAAGGGACATAGCTGTATTCCAATAAAAGTTTATTTGCGGACACTAAAGTTAGAACTCATATAAATTTTATACGCCATGAGATACAATTTTTCTTTTAATTTTCCCTCCAATCATCTAAAAATATAAAAACTATGCTTAGCTTGTCGACCATTCAAAAACAGGTGATATGCTAAATTTAATTCATGGGCTATATAGATTACCAAAGCCTGTCCCAGCCTAAAGGCCTTTTGGTGGCTTTCTTTCCTTAGAAAATCTTGCCACTGCCCAGGAAACAGGGACAGCAGCTGTCTGCTTTGTGTAGAGCTCACCTTTGGCCACACATGTGAAGTCACCTTTATAATCTCTGCTGTCCAGAAAAAGTACTTTGGGCTTTCTGGATGCTCCCTGAAGGCCTCTTTTTCTGCTCTAGTGGGCTTGAAAACTGATGGTGCTTGTCATCCAGCAAAATTGTAGTTAAGTTACAAAAATTTCACTGGCACCTCAATATACTGCAGACAGGGCTTTACTCCGAAAGAGCAAAACAAAAGTGACTTTAGACAAGCACAGTTTTCTTTTTTCCTTTTTTCTTTTTATTAATTAATTAATTTTTATGTACTTAGTACAGGGTCTACAGGGTCATTCTACGTAGATTGGACTCGTAGTGATCCTTCCTGCTTTTTAATCCCAAACACTGGGATTATAAGTGCATACCACCACACTCAGTCTCAATCACCATATCAGCAGCACCAGGGCTGGGACTGGCATGGCAGGCTGAGGATGAAATCCCTGGCCCCTGCATCTGCCTAATCAGGTGCTTTAATCTGCTGAACTATCTGGCTGGCTCTTCTTCTTCTTCTTCTTCTTCTTCTTCTTCTTCTTCTTCTTCTTCTTCTTCTTC
>NDGN011542625.1:0-13371 GCA_002564285.1 Tympanoctomys barrerae
TTTTGCTGCTAAAGAGAAACAACAGAGCTCTGGGTCTACATACACCACTGAAGTACTTTTGTCAAAGCATAGTCTTGCTGGACATCTCAGGTAGCAAACTTTTCTTGCTCACATGGAATTCAAATGTAGTGTTATTCCTGAGATTTCAGGTCATTTCATTAGACATACTCTCTCCATAGTGCATTTTGATGGCTGACATACATGACCCCATCAGACAGGGCTTATTTCCTGCTGACTCCAGGCACTGGTTTTCAATCATAATTTCCTTAAGATTTCAAGTTGCCCCACACCTCTGAAAGTGAGGGATCTCCTCCTAAATTTCCACTTCTCTTTCATGTTTCTTTCCACAATGTTTGTCCTACAAACCCAACCTCAAACAATGCCAGGTCCTTCCTCTCATGTTCCCTCTTCCCTTGTTGACTCTGGGAAACTTACAGTCCCTACTTGTGACACTCTCACTATAGTTGTGCTAGTTTGGCTCAGAGATCTGTCAGCCTTCCCCTTTATTACCTAACATCCAATAGCTCCTAAACACCAATGAGGACTCAAGCCTATAATTTGAGGTCTCCTCATCAAACGTTTTCTTAAAACTGCCCACTCACCTTAATACTCCCTTTCTTCTTGTACTTAAACCTGATGGCTCCTATCATTTATTTAAAGATCTCAGGGTTATCAATAATGTGGTTACACCTTTTCTAACACACGGTTCATAGATGGTAACTCAACAAACACAGACTCTCAAAAAAGGACAAGATATACTATAGTCAGTAGATCTAAAATAATAGAGGCAAAAGGACTGTTCAAAGCCCATCTCACCAAACTTATCATGGAACTTCATCTGCCTTAGCCTTAGCTCCTTCCCTTAGCTCTAACTAGACTCAGGACAATTCCCAGTGCATCCATTTTCCTAAGCCCCTAGAGAGCACACATCAGGAAATAGAAAATCGATACTCTTTTTCTTTGCCATGGTGATGGTGGAATGACACATTCAGATGATGGATACCCTTCCTGCTTCATGTCTTTAGATACCTAAATCATAATATTAATCTGTTTATAAATGATCTAAACTCTTTTAAAAATTTAATACAATCCAGGTTCCATGTGATCACCAACAAGGATCTCATTTACTAGCAGTTACCTGCAAGATAGGACTCCTCATAGGTGGTGCACATAGGCCTCTCACCCTCTACTATGATGACACTCCTACTCAGCAAGAAGGAGCTTAAGAGAGTTGTCACCCTCTATAACCAAAAGGCAGGAATGAGGGGCTTTCTCTGCCTTAATAAAACATTTTGCAAAGTCATCATGGCAGCCAGCCACTGGAGGACACATGCTATGCTATACCTTCTTCCTGCAGTGTCAAATTACAACTTCCTACTTCCTTTGTACAATATCCTATTTCCTTGTTCCTGCTTCCCACCCAATTACTCATCTGCCATGTCAGGGAGACTGTCCCCTAAACTCCACATTCATTCTGGTCCAGTATAGCCATTTTCCCCCAATCCAGGCCCTCAAGCTCTGAATCTCTCTTCCTGCAGTCTTCCCCATTCCCACAGTAAAGACCTCTTTTATCTTTTCTGTCTCCTCACTGTGCTGGGAAACCAAACAATTACAAAAAATTTTTTTTTCCTATAACACTATCTTGTTCTAGTTTCTTTTGCCCAATATTGACAGTGGATATTAATTTTCACTTTTCTTTTCATGATCCAAATAAAATAATCAAATTAAACAAAGAAAAAACAAGTGATCTCTTAATTAAGTGCCTTTAGGAAAAGCTGGGAAAACCCAGTTGGGATTATAATCTGGAGAAAGGGTGCATTCTCCTCAAATGTGCACAGAAGGCTGCACTGACCTGAGAAGCAAGTGAGACCATGAGAAAAGATGCATAATCGGGATAAGGCAGAAATGTCCCCGATATGCAGGCTCCCTGCCTGTAACCCAAGTGTCATGCTGAGATCTAGAATTTGGCAGAAATTGGCGTGCACACCTCAATAATGAACTTGGTAGCTACTTCCCCTATGGACATTCTAGAGTCTTCTAATGCAATTTACCTTGTGGGCGGGGAAGGAGGATTGTCTCTTTGCCTTCAGGGGAGAGTGCATTGGGATTTTTTCCTCCAATGATGTGTGGAAGAAATTCAGGACAATTGTGATGAGCTACATAACAGTTTATATTTATTTCTAAATATGAAAGAGGCTCTCACTAGATGAGGGTAGTTACCAATTTTTTATATTCCTGCCTTATCTTATACATCATCTTTATATCCTTGTGGGAAAAGGAGGGTGCCTGAGTACCTGGCCAAGACCATACAGCTCTCTGAAAACAAGTAGAATGGAGAAGGGAGGGAGGATGAGAAGTCTTTGTGGTCCATTCCTCTCCAGTTCTCCCCACCCTCCTCACAGGTCCTCGTTGCTTCTTTCCCTCTCTGGTCCTTCTTCCTGTCCTTACTCTGCTGTCCTACACTCCATTGCTCTTCGCCCTCCATCTTCTTCTCTAATCCCAACAACTTATAAAACCTTGTTTCCCCTACTGAACAGAGAGAGTGGGTGTAAGAAGACACACTGAGGAAGGTAGATCAGGGCCTTGGGATATGGCAGGGTGATGCACTCCACTGGGGTCTCCAAAGATGGGGGCAGAGCAGTGGTCACTTATTTATTTCTGCTGCATGTACCAGCAGGACAAGGCTATGCTGGTTGTAGGGATAGTGTTGTCAGTAAGAGGGGAAGCAAAACCTCCCAAGATTCCCAGGACAAACAGGAAAGAGGGCAGAGTAAGAAACATTACAGAAGCTTAGAAGCTCGTGAGTCTCTGCAGACACCCTACTTTCCTTCACCCCAAATCCCAAATCTGAGCTAGAAATAACAGTACTCCCTTCAAAGAATAAATAAGGAATGAATACAATCTGAGCCCCACTCACAGATGAGGAAGTGTGAAGAAATTGATCAAAGTCACAAAGTCACACAGAGTCAAGGGTAAAGAGCACAATTCAGTGACACCTGCTCCCCAAATTTCTACTATTCGACATTGCCCCCAACTCTCCATTGTGTTTTGAAATATTTCCTGATTCACTGAGCCAATTTATCCACTCTCACATTTTGAAAAATATGTCTTATACCCTATCTCTCACTCTTCACCTGCAATAGCTTCTGTTTCATATACTGTCAGCCAGAAAGAAGATTCTCAGTTCAAGAATATCCTAAACCAGTTAGTTGCTTGCAGTAGGAAGTGTTATTCTTCTGATACTCTATTTCCCTTGCCAGGTAGCAGATGAGCCAGGGAACCTAAGGTAGAGACAATGTGAAATGTCCCTACTCCTACCAGCTCTAGGTTATGAGAATCCACCATCTACAATTATTTGAAAAGACTACATGGGGCTTTCATTCTGTGATCTGGTTAACTTGCTTTCTGCCAGGTTCTTTGAGGGAACTAAGATGTTAGATTTGTCTTTATGGTATGTGCATATTCTGGGGTTTATAGCAATGAATTAAGGGTAAGAATTTTTAGCCTAAAAAAGGATAGGAATGAATTTCTGATTTTTTTTTTTTTAGCTCCTCGTCCTCTGTGGGTCTCGAGTTCAGGGAGCAGCTCAAACTTCAACCATTGACCATCGCCTTGATAGCCTGGGGCCTTTGAAAAGTTCAGTGTGATGTCATTACAGGCAAAGGTGATGACTCAAATCTCTAAGCACGGAATAGACTTCAGATCAACTGAAGACATTTCTACCATTGTCAAATCAGGGACTTTGCCTGAAAGTTACTTTCATGATTGCTGAGGAGAAGGGGTGCCCGAACCTTGCCTGAAAGAATGTCTCCTTTTGGGTGTTTCTGAAGATCACTGGCCTTACATATTTACCAGGATATGTGCCCTCCCATTGCACACTCCTGCAGCTGGCCCTTCAGAGACTACTGAGGGAAAAGGGTTTGGAAATTGCATCTCTGCAGGACTTGTCAAAGGATTTCTTCCCACCAGTGTCTATGGAATAATTCATCAGGGGACACCTTGATGTCCTGAACAACATGATGATGCCTTGGCCCTCTCTGTGCCTCCCCGTGGGATCACTGATGAACCTGGGAAAATCAGCAGTATCCCCCAAACAGCCACATATGTTCCAGTTGCAGAAGACGAACACAAAGATCTTACAAGCTGTGCTGTATTGGCTTTGAGTGCTGCTGGCCCAGTTTTGTCCTGGTGAACCTGACTCAAATATCCTGGAGTTAATGTTCTTCTCATTGAGTAAGAGATACTAGGTGTCAGGACGACAGGGACTGCAAAACAGAGCAGAGGATTCTAATAGCTTGTAACTACTAAAAGAATCAGAAAAGCTGTGGGTATTGTTGAGGCTCCTAGTATTAGACCAATAAATTGAAGGACAGCTATGGGTGGGGGTCAAAATAAAAGAAACAATAAGATCCTGCCTCCCTCTCACGCACTAATAGCATGGATTGATCTGGATCCACTGGTGAAAGTGGGAGAAAAAAATGTAAGGCAGAGAGTGAGTGAAAAATACAAACTGATGTCTAGAATAAGTAAAATACTAGAGAAAATGTGTTCCTGGCTCAAATTCTCAAGCTCTTTCTGGGTTCAACCATAGGAGATTCAAACTACAATCCTGAGATATGAGAGCTGTGTTCCAGAACTTCTGACAAGTTTTGACTGGAGATGTGTTGGAAGCCTGATCCTCTGAGGTCATTAAGAGGAGAGAAACAGAAAGGAGTGAGACAAGGTAACAGAGACATAGAGCCTCAGTGTGATGGTAAACCTGTGTCTTGAATGGAAATATCTGCACCCATTCCAATTCAATGTGCACAAGGGTTTCTTGCTGCAGAAAGGAGAGGAAAGGATTGCTGAAGATGAATTGTACAAAGCTGTGTATTACAACCACCTGCAGGCAAAGGATCACAGAGCTCCTAGAAATGATGAACATTGATTCTGTGTAGGAGGTGGATGTGTATCCTTGCTGGAAACTCTCCATGTTGGCTGGTTTCGCTCCTCACCTGGGAAGATGAAAAATATCCACACACTCATCCTCTCTGACATCTCTGTGGCTGTCAACATTTCCCCAGAAAGGAAAGACCAGATGTTCATCCAAATTACTTCTGAACTTCTTAAGCTTTCCTATCTGAAGAAGGTTTATATGGACTCTGTCTCCTTGGAAGGCCACATGGACCAGATGCTCAGGTAAAATATGATGCTCTCTCTGAAGAGTGAGAAAAAGCTTACACTGTTCTAGAAAAATAAATTAACCTGGGTATTGTGCCACCCACAGAAGAAGAGACAGAGATCATGCACCAGAATATCACCACGTTGTTTTTTTCTCCTCAACCCTTCAACATAGTGTCACATAATCACTCTCCTGGAGTACCCAGACTGGAAAGGGCCACTATGCTAATATGATAGTGAGGGTCAGATACAGTGAGGACCAGTGTATGAGTTGTTCTTTAGGAACCTTGTCCAAATTAATGTGATGAAAAGCAGAAAAACATGAGGGGTTATTGAAGGAAGGCAAGTCCTTATACCTCACATTTCATATATTATTTTCTTGCTTAGGAGAAAGGCATAGACCCTCCTGACAGATTGTTGCCATCACCAGTGGATATGACTGATGTTGTGTGGTTTCTCCTTGCATGTCTTCTCTTATCCTCATCAGGAAAGAGTTACAGTTTTCTGCTTGGGAGAGAGGAAAGGGGACTGTGCAGATTGCACTTTGTCATTGTCACAAGTGATTTAAATGACTTCAGCCTACATGGGCTCACTCAAGTGACGTTTGGTCCACCTTGTGTTTTCTCCCACCCCTCATTTTCTTTTTCTTTGCAAAATAGTTTATTGAACTCAAAATAATGTGAAAGGAGAAATTAACCAGTTATTAAATATATTTTCTTTCTTTTAGTTGACAAAACACTCATTGACTTACATACTTATTATTTTTGTAGTAAAAACATGCATAATTAACTTTTAAACAATTTTCCAGTCGGAGACATTGATAATAACTGTAATCACCAGATTGTACAATAGAACTCCTGAACGTCTTCTTTCTAACTGAAATTCTATATCCTTTGACTACCATGTCCCTGACCTTCTCGGTGACCTGCTAACCTCCATTCTAGTTTCTACTTCTATGAGTTTGACTTTTCTCCATCCTATTTGTGAATATGAGAATATGAAACATCTGTCTTCAGTGTTTGACTTTTTTCATGCTACACATTTTCCTTCACGTTATCCATGTAACAAATCAGAGGATTGGCTGTCCTTTTTAAGTCTGAATTATATTCTTGAATAGTAACTTCCCACATTTTGCTAATAAAGAAATGAAAACACATTGATTAATGCCTTTTACATCCTTAAAATGTTAAAATAACAGGAACATGTTATTTTCACATAAATATAGGAACAATATGTGTCTATATTTATGCTACAGTTCCTTTATCCATGTGGCAATTGGTGGACACTTGAGGTTTATTCTATATTTTATCTATTGTCAGCAATGCTACAATAAATGATAGAGTACAGATATTTCTTGGTATGATTTCACTTCCTTTCAATAGCTACTGCTTGGTCATATTGTAGTTCTACTTTAGTTTTTTGAGGAACCTGTATATGTTTTTCATAATTTAAAACTCTACCAACAGTGTACAGAAACACTTCTTTGTCCACCTTGGTGGCAATACTTGCATTTCATTGCTTATCTTTTTCATAACAACCATACCCCTCATTATTTTCACCAACTACCTGATCTAACTACTTGGTATCTCTGCAGTCATGTGACATCCTCCTGAGTGACCTTATCATTAACTCACTGTGGGCTTTCAAACTCTGACTGGAACCAGGTGCCTCAGGTTACACAAACCAGTATCTAAAACACTTCAATATCACTCTGAGTGATATGAGAGCGGCTGCTTTTGGTTCTGAGCCACTCTAAATTCTCCTGGATAATGCTCCAAGCACTCTGACAAGCCTGCATTTGAGAAACTGTTGCATCACAGATGCCCAGCTCCATGCCTTTCCTGTGCCTTTGGCCACTGCTCCCAGCTCACTACCTTCAGCTACATGAGAATCTCCTTTTCCACAGTGACCCTGGAAAGTCTCCCCTGCTGCATTGCTCTTCTTAGAAATTTAAGGCTTGATTTTTACTCTGTAATAGAGAAGTTTACTTTACCAGGCATGGTGTCCACCAGATGAGTTGTAAGCAGGCTTGTAAAGTATGGAGAAGCATTGTGAAGCCATTAAGCCATCCCAAGACACTCTGATTCAGTGTTCGTCAATGTACTGTATGAAAACTGGATATTTTCTTCCAGGCCCCCTAGTCCATATGCTATGTATTCGCCTATCGAGTTTGATCCTCATTTCCTGTGCTTTCTTCATCTTATTAACATAGCACATTTCTTTCAGCTTGAGTGAGAAAAGAACAGGTCACTCAGCAGACAGTAGCTTTGGAGAGACATTGACAAGTGTAGAAGAAACCTTTGTGGACTTGAGTCTTAGACAGAACCCAGAATAGGAGTTTGGGTTTCTGGATGTCACTTCATGCTTGAGATGAATGTGTGGCGAATGTAAAGGAATGGTCTGAAATAAAGAGAATTGCAGGTGCATTGTGTGGTTTCCACCATGATCATTTTACCTGATTTCCAGATCAGAGCTCATGAATCTGAAGTAAGTGAGGAGAAAATGCTTCAAGTTGTGTAATCAGTGAGGTTTGTCCTCAGGACCTCCAAGCAGCAGACTGAAATATTCCAATGGGCTTTGTGGCACTTATCTGTAATCCCAGCATTTGTGTAGGCTGAGGCGGGAAGATTGTTGTATGTTTGAGACCAGCCTGGGCTGCAAGTTGAGTTCATGGGCATCTTGAACACTGCAGAGAAATCATGTCTCAAGAAAAAAGAAAGAAAGAAAGGAAGAAGGAAAGAAAGAAAGATCTTGAAAATAGAAATTAAAAGAAAATTTAAAAAAAGAGAGATTCTGTATTGTTCATTCCCATTTTTTAGCGACATATTTCCTGGTTTTTCTTCAAAATTCTCTCTCTCTCTCTCTCTCTCTCTCTCTCTCTTGTTTTCTCTTTCTTTCTCCTTCTTTCTTTATTTTTTTCTTTCTGACATTCTTTCTTGAGACAAAGTCTTCCAATGCAACCCAGTGCAGCCTTAAACACAGAAATCCACATACCCCAGCCTCAAGAGTAATGGGATTACAAGCATGTGCCACCACACTGAGCCCCCCTTGTTAACATAACAATGCCACTAGAACTCATCTCAAGGCCTTCACACTCAGGTGCAGCCAAAGCTCATTTTGTTCCCTCAGCTAACCCCATTTTCTTTTGTTACTTGTGGTTGTGTTTGTGACAGGATTCTGGTATGTAGCCCAAGCTGGTCTTGAACCTACATTGTAGCAGTCTAGACTTGAACTTTAATCTTTATGCCTCAAGCTGTGAAGTGCTGAGATTACAGGCATGTGACATCAAGACTGCCTTACCCCTTGCTCTTAACTGCATCTCCAGCCCTATTTATTATTGTATTTTAAGGTCAGGGTTGGAATAAGTTGTTACAATGCCTAGGTTGGACTTGAACTGTGGCTCTCCTATCTCAGCTCTCCAGAGTGCTATGATTGTAAGCATGCACAAGACTTGGATTTTCTTTTCTTTTCTTTTTTTGGAGATGGGGATCAAACCCAGGAATTTTCACACACTTCGCAGGCAGTCTGCTTCTGAACTACATACCTAGCTGTAACACTATGCTATTAACATAGATTGTACAGTTTTAAACATTTTAAAACTCAGAGATTCTAATAAGGCCTTAATATTCCTGCCATACAAACAATTGCTCTGTGGAAATCACGCTTACATAGTGTATGATTTAAGGCTGTAGTAAATATAAACCTATAAGGCAGTCTTGATGTCACATGCCTGTAATCTCATGCGCAACTACAATGGTCTAAAGGGTTTTCACTGCTCCACTGTGTCAGTGTCTTGCATAATAGTCTTTGCTAGTTGCTCTTATTTCCTGGTGGCCTGCTCTTACTCTGTAAAGTGTAATTCTTTCCTATTTGTACCTGGCCCACACTCACTCTCCAGAGCCTATATATAGTAAAACTTGCCTATTTTTATTATTCAGTTAAAAAAAAATCTTTCCTAAAGTTGAGTGAAATGGTGCATTCCTTCATTTCTAGAAATGGAGAACTCCATGTGTTAAAGCCTGCCTGAATCACATAGTAAGATATTTTCTCAAAATAAATTTTAAAAAAAGCATAATCTTTCATAGCCAGGAATGATGGTGCGTGCTTCTAACTTGATTGAACTAGGAAGATGAGAAACAGGTACTGCAAATTTAAGACTAGTCTGGGTGCAGCTAGTCACCAATAGGCATGGTGGTGCATGCCTGTAATCCCAGCACTCAGGAGGCTGAAGCAGGAGGATTATTGTTTGTTTTTGGTGGTACTGGGGATTGAACTCAGGACCTTGTGCTTGCCAGGCAAGCACTTACTCTCCTGAGCTATCTCCCCGGCCCCTAAGCAGGAGGGTTATTGTAAGTTTGAGGTACCCTGGGCTACAAAGGAGACCCTGCCTCCAAAAGGTAGTCTTTCCTACCTTTTCTTTGTAGACAGGGTCTTGCTATATAATTCAAGCTGAGCTCAAATTCACTATGTAGCCTGGCCTTAAATTCATGGTGATTGAATACCTTTACCTTGCAAGTACTGGTTTTACAGGCATATGCCACCATGCGCATCTTCTGTACAAGAAATTTTAATACAAAGTGCATTGAAAGTATCAATTTACTGATTTTACTTCCATTGTACACTGGCAACATCTTTACCATACTGTAAAACTAGATGTTCTAGATTAGGGCACACTACATTTTGTATTTTTTATGTACTCAGCACACGTAACAAATGGACCGTAGAGATGCAGGGACAGTAGCCCACCTCTGTCTTCATCAGTATACTTCTTCTGTTCCTGAGAACAGGAAAAGGCTGGGACACAGTGAACAGACGCAAGACCATTTTCCACGTGGCCATCATTTCATCAGGATTCCACAGAAAAGCAGAGGTTTGGCAACCATCAGGATTGGTCAGTCAGGCTGGGTAAGAGCAGATTTAGTGAACAGGACAGTATTTTGTGTGATAGTTTCTTAAATTGCTATTATGAAGTGCTTTGCTGGGTGAATATTAGTGATGCTACATACATATGTACCAAGTATATAAGCTGCTCTTTAAAATTACAAAGGAATCTGAGCACAGAGGCCCTAAGCTGTCATCCCAGCACTCTAGCAGGCTAAGGAAGGAGGGTGGAAATTTCCAATCCACTCTGAAATACATCATCAGACTCTTTCTTAAAACAAAACTTAGGCAGATGTGTTAGTGCCTGCCTGAAATGCGGGAACTTGGTAAGCTGAGTCAGTAGTGTTGGTGCAAGTTTGAGGCCAGAAGGGGCTAAATAATGTGTTCAAAGCCAGAATTGAATACATGGTGGGACCTTGTCTCAAAACAAACACACAACAAACAATTTTTAAATTGATCTAGGACATAGCTCCCTGAGAACAGGTTGGTTCCAGTCTTACATAGCAAAAAATTACCAATTATTTAAGTTGCTATATGACCTATGATGTGCTCAGATTTCTAAGGCTCTAGACTTAGCCTTGGTGAGTTCTAGGATCACATCTCTGTGCTTCCAAGTCAGGCTGATATTGCTCATACATGACTAGAAGCCGTGAATTCTTTTCCATAAATGGTATAAAAATACCGTGAATGATTAATTTAGTTCTCTCAAGTATTTTGCCAATAGAGGTTTCTTTTGTGTTATTTTTGCTTAGTTTTGTCTATAAGAAATAGTGTCCTCAATAAAATAAAAAAAAAAGAAATAGTGTCTTACTATGTAATTCAGGTGGACTTTGAGCTCAATTTGTACTCAAGTCTGGTTTCAAATTCACAAGTATACACGTGCATCAGCCTCCCAAGTACTAGGATTACAGACCTGTGCCACCACAACCATCCCCTTAATTTTTTATAAGCCAGATAATTTTGAACCCTAACATATTGCCAGGCCTCTCTGTCTGGTGATTCAGGGTCCAGAATTTCTGTATGGAACTCATTGTCCCCACAACACAGAGCTGCAAAGAAAAAGAAAGTTTCATGAAAGAGAGGATTGGTATGTCCTGGAGAAATAGATACTACAAGAAGCATACTGTCAACTCCCTTAAGTATGAGGAGGTAGGAAGCAGAATGCCGAATATGTGGGCAAGAGTGGGGCCATTCACCAGGACCCAGAGCGAGTCCCCAGGGCTGCTTCAAATCCACTTTGAGGGCACACCCTCAGCAGCTAAAATTTCCATGCTCACGACTCCTACTTAGTGTTCCACCACCAAGCAGCAGTGCCAATGGCTGAGGGCCAGTTCCTTAATGCAAGAGATTTTGGGGAAACTCATAAGATCTAAGCCTAACATCTGTCCTTGAGAAGCATATGATCCAGCATCAGGCAAATAGATGAACAGAAAGTAATGAAGAAAAGCTGTGTAGAACATCTTTGTGGTATTGATTTATTTTTTCCCAAAGAAATAAAACACTTGGTTCTCAACATTTTAAATTGCAGTGAACTAAATGAACATCAGCTCTGATATTTTCATTTCCCTTAAGATAATTACTTTGCCTTGTTCTTTGTTCGTTTCGGTTTTGTGAGACAGGGTCTTGCTATGTGGCCCAGGGTATCCCTGAACTTAACCAGATCCTCCTGCCTCTGTAGGCTTAAACTTGCTGCATCGTCTGAGATGATCTTGAATGTTTAAAACTTTCTCCTCAGCCTTCCATGTGTTAGAATACTAGGTGTGCAATAATATGCTTCATTTCTTTAAATATTAAAAGTGAATCCTTGTTATTCTGACCAAAATACCTTATTTGTTTTGCTTTTGTTGTTTTCTTTGTTCATTTTGCTGTTGTTGATGCTGTTGTTGATGTTGTTGAAGAGTTTCACTATGTGGCTGAGGTTAGTCACAAATTTGCAGCAAACCTCCTTTCTTAATCTCCCAAAAGCTTAAATTACAAGCATATGTCGCCACTCCTGGCCTAAGTACAGGTCAAGGAACCATCATGTTTTCCCTCATGGATTATTAAAATTCCAATTGCACAATTTCACCAACACAACTGGTGTTACAAAGCCACATCTAACTTTCATGAATTTGTCTATAACACTGCTTACTTTTGTTCTGTCCCCCGAATGGAATGTAGGGTCTGTGCATATGGATACGGTGTGGCCAGTATCATGCCACTTTCATTCCTAGTCTCCACCCCCTAGAATAGCAGAAGCATCTTTTCATGCACTGAGAAAACATGTTTGAATGAATCAGGAGAGGTGAGGAACAGGAAATGTGTTGGGTAGAACCTTCCTGTGGTCCTGTCCAGTGTCCACTTCCTGACCTGTTGCAAGTTCTACATGCTGTACATTTGATGGTTTTCCAAATTATGAATCCTTGTGCTCCTTGTACCCTCCAAATGACAGTTTGGGGCAGCCTGTTGACCCTTGTTTAATCCATCCATGATGTTGTTAGCATGTGCTGCAGCAGGACATTTAGGGTTACATGGATGACAGTGTCACTGTGCCAAAGCTCACTCCCTCTTATTCGACACCACAGTGTGTAGTCCCAGGAGACTTTGTGGAATGAGATTGCAGTTTCATTAAGTTGCTAATATACTTCCCTTTTCCCTGGCCAGAGTGTCAGAGGGGGGACACCCTTTCCCTTGGAAATTGATAAGTATTTTGGATAGGGTCTCTATTTGTAGTACAGGCTGCTATTGAACTCAGAATGTAGCTCAGGCTGGCCTTGAATCCCATTCTCTTGGCTGTCTTCTGAGTGCTGTAATTGCAGACCTGAGAGGTCATTCTCAGAGGCCTCCCATATTCCTATTCTGATTGCATGCTTGTCCCTCTTCCTTTCTCCTGAGACTCTTCATTGCATTAATGTGCCCTGTGAAATGATCCATCAAACTTAGCAGAGAGATAAGCTATTTCCATGACAAAGAACGATGGAAGAAATTTATGACCTCCAAGCCAACTCTACAAATAGTACTGACAGATATTCTAGAGACATAAATGACCACAACTTCAAAAACAATAACAGAAATGAACTCCCAAGCACAGCAATCCATGAAATAGAAAGGAAAAGCGCGGAACCTGCAGAAAATGACATGACAAAGATAAGCCAATATATGTCAGTTGTCAATCTAGGGGCACCCAACTATAAAAGACAATTTTTTACAGACTGAAAAATGAGCAATACCATAATTTTCATGCAGGATTTTAACACCCTAATGTCACAAAGTGCAGAAATTAACAAAGAAAAAGAAAAACTAGGAGGGAGAGAGAGAGAGAGAGAGAGAGAGAGAGAGAGAGAGAGAGAG